>JAVIAB010000145.1:38353402-38395902 GCA_032433765.1 Megaustenia siamemsis | reverse complement strand
TGTAATTGTTAGACACGAAAGTCGTAAATGTTATATTCAAAGTCCAAAAGTTTGTCAAAAAGACAACCCAAACTCAAAATAGTTAGATGCAAAGCTCAAAAATGTATATGAAAAGTCCAAAAAGTTACTCCAAAAGACAACTAATATAACACTTAACCCCAAAATTTCGTCTCATAACCAAAAAGTTGAACTCAAAACCCTAAAAATTTAGTCCCAAAGTGATACTAGTTCGACACAAAAGTCGTAAATGTTATATACAAAGTCTAAAAGTTTGTCAAAAAGACAACCCAAACTCAGAATAGTTAGACACAAAACCCAACAATTTATAGGCAAAGTCCAAAAAGTTACTCCAAAAGACAACTAATGTAACTCTTAATCCCAAAATTTCGGCTCATATGCACAAAGTTGAACACGAACTCTACAAATTTAGTCCCAAAGTCGTAATTGTTAGACACGAAAGTCGTAAATGTTATATTCAAATCCAAAAGTTTGTTAAAAAGACAACCCAAACTCAAAATAGTTAGACACAAAACCCAACAATTTATAGGTAAAGTCCAAAAAGTTACTCCAAAAGACAACTAATGTAACACTTAACCCAAAATTTCGTCTCATAACCAAACAGTTGAACTCAAAACCCTAAAAATTTAGTCCCAAAGTGATACTAGTTCGACACAAAAGTCGTAAATATTATATACAAAGTCTAAAAGTTTGTCAAAAAGACAACCCAAACTCAGAATAGTTAGACACAAAACCCAACAATTTATAGGCAAAGTCCAAAAAGTTACTCCAAAAGACAACTAATGTAACACTTAACCCCAAAATTTCGTCTCATAACCAAACAGTTGAACTCAAAACCCTAAAAATTTAGTCCCAAAGTGATACTAGTTCGACACAAAAGTCGTAAATGTTATATACAAAGGCCAAAACTTTGTCAAAAAGACAACCCAAACTCAGAATAGTTAGACACGAAAGTCATAAATGTTATATGCAAAGTCCAAAATTTTGTCAAAAAGACAACCCAAACTCAGAATATTTAGACACAAAAGACCAAATAGTTACATTCAAAGTCCAAAAGTTTGTCAAAAAGACAACCTTAACTCAAAATAGTTAGACACAAAACCCAACAATTTATATGCAAAGTCCAAAAAAAAGTTACTCCAAAAGACAACTAATTTAACAACAACCCCTAAAATTTCGTCTCATAACCAAAAAGTTGAACTCAAAACCCTAAAAAGTGTCCACTTATCAACCAAAGTCTTTAATACAGCTGAGAAAACCCTAATAAATAATTACAATTCACTAAAAATGTTGCACTTGATGATAGTTGCGACTGTGTCTAAATCATTATTGAAAATATTCATAGAACTCTAGTAAAAGCCAAACACACTAAAACACCACATTGAAAGAATGAACTTAAAGTTCACGCCCCTGTCACAACTCTGCTAAGAAAAGTACTGCAAAGCATGACAGTTATGTCCCCTGCTATAACTCTACTAAACGAAAGTATTACCAAACACGTAGGTTACACTCCTACCATAACCCACTAAGAAAAACAAGATTTTGCTTAAAATACCACATTTATGATTGTTACGCCCCTTGACCCTTTATGAGGGGACGCCCATGAAACTGTTAGAAATAGTAAATTTACACTCTAGGGTTACTCCAAACTTTATATTAAGCATCCCCATAGCAAAAATTTACTAAAAAACCACTTTTATGAGTGTTGCCCCCTTACCCATTTTTGGCGGTTACGCCCATGAAACTGTTAAAAATAGTAAATTTAACAGCTAGACATACCCCAAACTTTATAATAAACATCCCCGTATCAAGAATTTACATAAAAACAACTTTTAAAATTACTACCCCTGTACCCATTTTTGGCGGTTACGCCCATGAAACTGTTAAAAATAGTCAATTTAACATCTAGACATACCACAAACTTTATATTAAGCATCCCCGTATCAAGAATTTACTAAAAAAAATCACTTTTGAAATTACTACCCCTGTACCCATTTTTTGGCGGTTACGCCCATGAAACTGTTAAAAATAGTCAATTTAACATATAGACATACCCCAAACTTTATATTAAGCATCCCCGTATCAAGAATTTACATAAAAACAACTTTTGAAATTACTACCCCCGTACCCATTTTTGGCGGTTACGCCCATGAAACTGTTAAAAATAGTCAATATAACACCTAGACATATCTATCTATCTATTGTCCTTTCGAGCCGAAGACGGCACATAGGGCAGAACCACAATCTTAAAAACAGAAACCTTGCGTGCCAAAATGTCACATATTGCAGAGATCACTGCTTCCAAAATCTATGGCTCTGTTTCCATAACAATACTTTTTACAATGACAGCTTGTCAAGCCATCGATCAACCTCCTTAGTTGCCTCTTACGACATGCCTGGAAGGTCACAGTGTCACTATTCTTTACTACCTCATAATGAGGCAGACATATCCCAAACTTTATATTAAGCATCCCCATATCAAGAAGTTACATAAAAACAACTTTTGAAATTACTACCCCTGTACCCATTTTTGGCGGTTACGCCCATGAAATCGATAAAAAAATTGAAGTTTAACCTATTAGCATTCATCAAACATAATATGTGACACGCCCATGTATCAAATTTGCCTAAAAAATCAACCAAAAATTAGTAGTATACAATGGTCATTTGGGGCCCCTTTTGTGCCTTTGAAGGCACATAAATCCTTATATAAATAGTCTACCCGTACATCGAGGCACATTTTTTGGTGCCGTTTTTCCTTATATGAGAGTCTACCGTTTTTCCTTATAGTCTATCCGTCCTAATTGACATTGTATACTACTAATTTTTGGTTGATTTTTTAGGCAAATTTGATACATGGGCGTGTCACATATTATGTTTGATGAATGCTAATAGGTTAAACTTCAATTTTTTTATCGATTTCATGGGCGTAACCGCCAAAAATGGGTACAGGGGTAGTAATTTCAAAAGTTGTTTTTATGTAACTTCTTGATATGGGGATGCTTAATATAAAGTTTGGGATATGTCTAGGTGTTATATTGACTATTTTTAACAGTTTCATGGGCGTAACCGCCAAAAATGGGTACGGGGGTAGTAATTTCAAAAGTTGTTTTTATGTAAATTCTTGATACGGGGATGCTTAATATAAAGTTTGGGGTATGTCTATATGTTAAATTGACTATTTTTAACAGTTTCATGGGCGTAACCGCCAAAAAATGGGTACAGGGGTAGTAATTTCAAAAGTGATTTTTTTTAGTAAATTCTTGATACGGGGATGCTTAATATAAAGTTTGTGGTATGTCTAGATGTTAAATTGACTATTTTTAACAGTTTCATGGGCGTAACCGCCAAAAATGGGTACAGGGGTAGTAATTTTAAAAGTTGTTTTTATGTAAATTCTTGATACGGGGATGTTTATTATAAAGTTTGGGGTATGTCTAGCTGTTAAATTTACTATTTTTAACAGTTTCATGGGCGTAACCGCCAAAAATGGGTAAGGGGGCAACACTCATAAAAGTGGTTTTTTAGTAAATTTTTGCTATGGGGATGCTTAATATAAAGTTTGGAGTAACCCTAGAGTGTAAATTTACTATTTCTAACAGTTTCATGGGCGTCCCCTCATAAAGGGTCAAGGGGCGTAACAATCATAAATGTGGTATTTTAAGCAAAATCTTGTTTTTCTTAGTGGGTTATGGTAGGAGTGTAACCTACGTGTTTGGTAATACTTTCGTTTAGTAGAGTTATAGCAGGGGACATAACTGTCATGCTTTGCAGTACTTTTCTTAGCAGAGTTGTGACAGGGGCGTGAACTTTAAGTTCATTCTTTCAATGTGGTGTTTTAGTGTGTTTGGCTTTTACTAGAGTTCTATGAATATTTTCAATAATGATTTAGACACAGTCGCAACTATCATCAAGTGCAACATTTTTAGTGAATTGTAATTATTTATTAGGGTTTTCTCAGCTGTATTAAAGACTTTGGTTGATAAGTGGACACTTTTTAGGGTTTTGAGTTCAACTTTTTGGTTATGAGACGAAATTTTAGGGGTTGTTGTTAAATTAGTTGTCTTTTGGAGTAACTTTTTTTTGGACTTTGCATATAAATTGTTGGGTTTTGTGTCTAACTATTTTGAGTTAAGGTTGTCTTTTTGACAAACTTTTGGACTTTGAATGTAACTATTTGGTCTTTTGTGTCTAAATATTCTGAGTTTGGGTTGTCTTTTTGACAAAATTTTGGACTTTGCATATAACATTTATGACTTTCGTGTCTAACTATTCTGAGTTTGGGTTGTCTTTTTGACAAAGTTTTGGCCTTTGTATATAACATTTACGACTTTTGTGTCGAACTAGTATCACTTTGGGACTAAATTTTTAGGGTTTTGAGTTCAACTGTTTGGTTATGAGACGAAATTTTGGGGTTAAGTGTTACATTAGTTGTCTTTTGGAGTAACTTTTTGGACTTTGCCTATAAATTGTTGGGTTTTGTGTCTAACTATTCTGAGTTTGGGTTGTCTTTTTGACAAACTTTTAGACTTTGTATATAATATTTACGACTTTTGTGTCGAACTAGTATCACTTTGGGACTAAATTTTTAGGGTTTTGAGTTCAACTGTTTGGTTATGAGACGAAATTTTGGGGTTAAGTGTTACATTAGTTGTCTTTTGGAGTAACTTTTTGGACTTTACCTATAAATTGTTGGGTTTTGTGTCTAACTATTTTGAGTTTGGGTTGTCTTTTTAACAAACTTTTGGATTTGAATATAACATTTACGACTTTCGTGTCTAACAATTACGACTTTGGGACTAAATTTGTAGAGTTCGTGTTCAACTTTGTGCATATGAGCCGAAATTTTGGGATTAAGAGTTACATTAGTTGTCTTTTGGAGTAACTTTTTGGACTTTGCCTATAAATTGTTGGGTTTTGTGTCTAACTATTCTGAGTTTGGGTTGTCTTTTTGACAAACTTTTAGACTTTGTATATAACATTTACGACTTTTGTGTCGAACTAGTATCACTTTGGGACTAAATTTTTAGGGTTTTGAGTTCAACTTTTTGGTTATGAGACGAAATTTTGGGGTTAAGTGTTATATTAGTTGTCTTTTGGAGTAACTTTTTGGACTTTTCATATACATTTTTGAGCTTTGCATCTAACTATTTTGAGTTTGGGTTGTCTTTTTGACAAACTTTTGGACTTTGAATATAACATTTACGACTTTCGTGTCTAACAATTACAACTTTGGGCCTAAATTTGTAGAGTTTGTGTTCAACTTTGTGAGTATGAACCAAAATTTTAGGGTTTGGAACTAAGTTTTCTTACCTGAAATGATCATCTTTACTGTTGTCTGTCATTCGTTGAAGTGATAAAGATATGGAACTCCAAAGTCTAAGAGCTGAAGTAATCACCTTTAATGATGTATGTCGTTCGTTGAAGTGGGAAACCTTGGTATTAAAGCCTTCAGCGGTCAAAATGAGGTCATAGAACTCTTCTGGAATTGCCTCAGGGGTCAAAACGAGTTCAAGTAACCCACCACCCCGCATTTTTCCCCCACTGCTGACCCGACAGCCACTACCTACGCTTGGGCTAACGCGCTTTTCTGATTGGTTAATCCACCTGTCAGCCATTTCTTCGCCCCGCCTCCTATGTTAATACTCTTTTCTGATTGGTTAATCCCGATATCAAGCGATGTTGGCATGGTCACTCGCTGATTGGCTAATTTATTCATTTCTTACCAGGTTATATTTAAACTAGACGGCGTTATAAGTTTGGTTGATTCAAGGAAAGTTACTGTTCACACTAGCGGATTTTTGCACAGTAAGTTGGCTTGTTTTCTCTTAACGTATGTTAAGGCTTATCGATAACAGGTTATATTCGGTGTAGATGATTGAGACTATATTTTACGCTGTAAGTTTGAATGTTTTCTCTTAAAGTATGGTAAGACTTAACGATAACACGTTATTCAACTGTATTGATGTAAAGTAGTTAAGATAAGTAATGTTGAATGTAATGTTCCTTCATTTTTCTTATTGGTTGATTAAAGTATGATATACCAGACAACCGCCATACACCACACATACCACACTAGATGACCTCCATACACCCCTCACGACACAGTAGACGACCTCCATACACCCCTCACGACACACTAAACGCCCTCTATACACCCAATATGACACACTAAACGACCTACATACACCCATCATGACACACTAGACGCCCTCTATACACCCAATATGACACACTAGACGACCGCTATACACCCATCATGACACACTAGACGCCCTCTATACACCCAATATGACACACTAGACGACCTCCGTACAACCATCACGACATACTAGCCGACCTCCATTGACCCATCACGGCACACTAGACGACCCCTATACAACCATCATGACACACTAGACGACCCCTATACAACCATCATGACACACTAAACGCCCTCTATACACCCAATATGACACACTAGACGACCTCCGTACACCCATCACGGCACACTAGACGACCCCTATACAACCATCATGACACACTAGACGACCCCTATACAACCATCATGACACACTAAACGCCCTCTATACACCCAATATGACACACTAGACGACCTCCGTACACCCATCACGACATACTAGCCGACCTCCATTGACCCATCACGGCACACTAGACGACCCCTATACAGCCCTTATTACACACTAGGCGACCTCCATACACCCATCGCTGCGATGAACATACTAGCAAAACAGACTGTATAAACTGTAAGGGTGTTAAAGCATACACCAAACGAACGCCCGGTCTTTTTAAACTAGAGTACGAAGGGACAGCTCTTGTTAGCTTATGTAGTAAGACGTACCATTGTAGTGGGGATTACGATAAAATCAGTTGTAAAGGGCTAAGCAAGCAACACAACAAATTAGATAAAGATATGTTTTTAGAGGTTCTCGCCACGCAAAAGGCCAAGGGTGGAAAAAATGTAGGTTTCAAAGTCTTAAATAATTCTATATTTTCCTACAGTCAAACAAGAAATGCTCTTTCCTATTTCTATATAAAAAGAAAGGTAGCTGATGATAACCTCTAGATATTTAACTCTTTACACTACCAGCTTAGACTACCCAGCAATCTCTAACAGTTTCACCCTAGCTAAGCAGACACCCAACTACCTATCTATAAATAAATGTTATCCTTGTACTATATATTTACTTCGTGTACTGAATATTTTTGTAATGTTATATAATATCAATGTATGTTATACACCTATTGAGATAATAAAAGAATAAAATATATCTTTGTCTTCTGTTTTATATTGATTGTTTTTCATTGATGTTGTATAATCTACTAACCTATCACTAACGATCAAGTACATAAAGAACTCCAAAGTCAGCATACACCAGACATAAACAGGTCACTTCCGGGGTCACCGACACGAAATGGCATGGTTAACTCCCCCTGTCTCTCATGTACATGTGGTGCGCTGCGCACCACACTATATATCTTTGTTAATTTACGGTCCAAATAATAATCAGATCCTTCCTGCTATACTACTCATACATACATACATACATACATACATACATACATACATACATACATACATACATACATACATACATACATACATACATATATATGTATATAGAAAAGAGAGAGAGAGCAGTAAGTTAAAGTACTTAAAAGGCCCCGTCACGCCAAGTGGCGTATAGGGAATATAGTGTCAGTGACGATAATTTGTATAGACCACCGACACATGATATTTAGGATGATTCGGTTTCACACCCATGCCGTTTTACTTTCCAAGAAAAAAACTCGGTACCCATTTTAAGGCTTGGTGATCCCGAAAGCCCTCAATGCGGATCGAACCGGACCTCTAGTCCTTTGTAATGAAGTTCACTAACCACTGAGCTATTGCGGTTTTCATGTATAACAGTAGACTGTTGATTATCCGGGAACCGATTATCCGGGAACCGATTATCCGGAAGAATTGTGTCTAGAACTTACAACATTAAAAAATTAAAAAAAAAAAAAAAACATTCCTGCGTTTTTAAGTTCATCTGGAAGCGAAGACGGCGCACCTCCCAGCACCAGAGCTGGAAGTTGTCAGCAACCCACAGCTGATGGCTTGCGCCAGGATTGGTGAAACAAAACCATCCAGACCCTGCTCCACCTTTCCGCGGTGCCTCCAGTAACAGTCTAACCTGTCTAGTCTGGACAAGCGAGCAGGGATCGAAGAGGGACGACAACCCGGTACTCAAAAATGTCGTGCTGAAGTCGGATGTGTTGGGCCGAAAGGCGCAAATATAACAGTTATACTGCAAACCACAACACAACACAGACACGTCCACTACACGTCCTTTTAAGGGCGGTTGGCGAAGAGGAATTCTACAGTCTAGGAATACTCTAGAATACTTTAGTCATCGGGCGAACGTAAGCAAGCAAGCAAGTACATTTGTCAAACAGAAACAAATCTATGAGCTCTTCTTGATTACCTAAAACACCAAGTAGATAGTCTCTGCCCGGAAAAAAAAGTTAATCCTGAGAAACCACGCAGCGGTGTTCGACGAGTGGCAGTGTTCCCTAGCATGGGGGCCTCGGTAGCCGAGTTGGGAAAACCACCCGACTGGACTACCGACGTTCGGACAACCCGTGTTCGATTCCCGCTGGGAGCAGTGTGAGTTGTACTCGTGGTTGGTAAAAAAGAATACCCCCACGGTCGACCCAGCCGTTGGCAGAAATGGGTACCAGGATATTGCCCTGGGAAGGTGAGGAATGTCGCTTCGCATCTGAGTTTCGATGCTTGAGTCGACACTATACAGAAATATCCGAACATTTCTGGATAGGCGGCCGAGGACATATGGGTGTAAACTCGCGTGCTAAGACGTCGGTTCAAGTCTCGTACTTTACCTTGACCTTTAACAGTAGACTGTTGATTATTCGGGAACCGATTATCCAGAAGAATTTTGTCAAGAACTTACATTTAAAAAGAAAAAACAAAAACATTCCTCCATTTTTAAGTACAATTGTCAAACAGAAACAAATCTATGAGCTCTTCTTGATTATCTAGAACACCAAGAAGATAGTCTCTGCCCAGAAAAAAAGTTAATCCTGAGAAACCTACGCAGCGCTGTTTGACGAATGGCAGTGTTCCCTATCGTTTGGCTTGGCAGGGTGCTGTGCCACTGAGTACGGGTTCGATCCTGCTTCGGTCTGTTTTTGATTATTTGTTATTTTTTTCCGAGTGCTGTAAACATACCTCTTCCACTCAATTGATTCGCTGATTATCGCCTCGGAAGTTTCCCTCTATAATCATCATCATCATCATGTGCCATACCGATTGGCGAAGACGATCATGTCCCTCCACAATCTTCTATCTACAGTGCATCGTATCAGTTCTGTTGTTGACTGTTTTCCATGCCATGACACCAAGCTATCCAGTATTTTCTCTACTTTGTCGTCCGCGATCTCTCTTTCCTTTTATTTTGCCAGTTGTAACCAAATATTCCAACTTTCCTCTTCTCACGATGTGCCCGAAAAATGTTGATTGCTTCTTTCTGATGTTTTTTTAAGAGCTCCCTTTTTGTGTTCCCTCTTTGAGAACTTCCTCATTGGTCTTTTTAGCTGTCCAGGGAACGTTCAACATATATCTCGCATATATGTTGAACTATGATATCCCTCTATAATAATATTCAATTATTATTATTTGCCTCCTATTCGTCGAAAGGCGGTTGAAAATATGAAGCAGAAGAGTTGACTCCCTTATTTGAAACGGTAAAAAAATTAAGCCAGTGCCGACTTCTGTACCGGATTTCTTTTATTTAATGGTTTAACCTGAATTTTTGTTAGTGAACTGGACAACAGATGACAAGAGGTCGGTTACGATACTGATGGACGCGGCATCGGGCGTAATACCGACCACATTACCCCAAAAATTATGTGCCAAAGGTCTGTAAAATGTATGGTCACTAACACCATTATATACCCTATACGTCGCTTGGTGTGACGGGGGTACTAAAAGCTAGAACTAGACAAAGAGAGGACCCATTGACCAATGTCGAATTTGAGTAGAAGAATCGAAATCAAGTGGAAATCGAAGTTTTAGGGTACCGACTCGTCAGCGCTAATTAGAAGATGGGGAAATCGACGACTCTTCGGACTGACTTCTACAACTCGCCGAGGGCGAGTGTGTCATGACGTAGGCAACTGCTTATTCGCGTGTCATGGCACGTGGTTGATTGCTACTTCAGAAATGATCTAGAGGAATATGTAACACGAGACAGCTTTCAATCAAAGATAATTGAGGAAGTCACGAGGCGATACTGGCGAGGGTATTAATCAGGTAGGATTGACAAATTAACAAACAAGCAATTAAGAACACGGGCGTTATAATCTATTTATATATATGAATATATTTATTGTGAACGTATTAGAAGGAATAAAATACATATATTTTTGTTTTTCTGTTTGAGAGAGAGAGAGAGAGAGAGAGAGAGAGAGAGAGTGAGGGAGAGAGTAAAATAGCGAAATAATGAGGGCAAAAAAAAAAAAGTAAAGTACCAACGTCACACCAAGTGGCGTACAGGAAATATGGTGTTAGTGACCATAAATTTTAAAGACCCACGGCACACGATTTTTGGGGTGATGTAGTCGGTATTACTCCTATGCCGTTTTGCTTTCCCAGAAAAAAAATTCCGGTACACGCTGGGTGAACCCGGAAGCCGTCGGTTGGGATCGAACCCTACCTCTTATCCTTTGTAGTCCAGTTCACTAACCACTGAGCTATCGCGGCTCCCTATAGACATGCACGCCTTTCCATAATTTCCTATCCACAGTGTATTCTATTAATTTTTATGGTGACTGTTTCCCATACCATGACACCAAGCTATCTAATATCTTCTCTCTTTGTCGTCCGCGATCTCTCTTTCCTGCCAGTTGTAACCAAGTACCAAATTTTCCTCTTCTCGTGATGTGTTCGAAAAATGTTGATTTTTTCTTTCTGATATTTTTTAGGAGCTCCCTTTTTTGTGCTGGCCTTTTTGAGAATGTTCTCGGTATTTGTATCCGTCAAGAGAACTTTCAACATTCTTCTGAGAAATTCAATTTCTGTGGCCTCGAATCATGTTTTTATTTGTTTGACTACTGTCCATGATTCGCTTCCATAGGTAAGAATTAGTTCTTATTGAGTTATTGAGTTATTTGCGGGTCATCATCATTGCACTCCGAACATGTCCATAGGTGCTCAGATCCCCTCCTCAGCAATTCCCTCAGTGTCCAGCGACTGACGACTCCAGTTCTATGTTGGTTGATAAGTATTCTTACACGGCCACCAAGTTTCTCATTTCTGGCTGTGCCCATCTTAACTCCCATTTCCATCATCCGAAGAAGCGACGTTGATCTGTGTTTGTCGAAGTCCTGTGCTCTTCCCACATCTCGGAGTGCATTGATGACGTCCGCCCGATCCATCGGTTGCCCGTCCTCAACGACAGCGCAGCTAGCCAACCTGTCCGCTCTCTCATTTCCCCGTACTCCCGCATGTCCAGGGACATAGACAAAGGTGACCTTACGTATTTTGGATTTCTGCAACGACTCTACCCATTGCATGCGTACAAAGCCCGCCTCCACTTTTTTTATCATGCTCATCGAATCACTCATTATACATGCGTGGATGTAGTCTTGTGACTCTAACCATTTGAATGCCTTGGTCACTGCCATCACCTCCATTGTCATGCTACTCGTGGTCATGGCGTATGCACCACTGTCTTCCTTGGCTATTCTGCCTGCCGAACGTGCTGTAAATGCCCATGCACTTTTTTCGTGTCGTCTTACAGATCCGTCTGTATAGATGACTGCATCTTTCTCATCGGTGTTATCGCAGATGAGACCGTTGACCTCAGCATTAACCACGACTGGGTTCTGTTCCCTACTTTTCCTGTCGAGTGTGACAATACATGAGAAAGTACCCTTGAATGACGTAGGCACCGGTATCAACTCCTCACCAACGCTGAGATTGGTAAGCCCACATACCTGTTTGATGACATCTTCTGCTCGGCCCACCCATGATTTGCCTCTTTTTAGCCTGATACCTTTCTCTGTGTGAGCACGTGGTGCAAAGGATGCTCTGTATCTGTACTAATCTTCAGGTATGCTCGTGCTCTCCAGATCATGATTCTGTCATCCATGGTTGGAAAGTCAATAAGATATCTCATTGCTACACAGGGAGTGTCCCTCGTACATCCCAGGATAATGCGCATAGCTTCATTTTGTATTTTCTCCAGCCTATCAATTTGAGTCGTACTGACAGTAAGAATGGCCATGGCATACTCGATTGGTGCGAGGACTAATCCCTGGAACAGAAGAGTAAGTAGCCTCTGCTCGATGTTGGCAGCTGCCATGACCTTCAAGGCGGCTAATCCTTTGCGGGATTTTGTTATCACATGGTCAACGTGGTCCCGAAAACACAGGCTGCGATCAAACTTAACTCCGAGGTATGTCATCAACGTGTCCCTGGTCACCTCATCAGCTCCCATTCGTACTACCGGTGTGGTCGTATTAACGATATGATTGTTAAGGGAGAACAATGAAACTGATGCTTTATTAGGATTAACCAAGGCACCTGAAACCCCACACCAGGAAGAAATGCGATCGAGTTCGTCTTGCATTGTGGAGGCGATTCCCCGTCTGTCTCTTCCCTGTCGATATACCAGAATATCATCAGCAAAAGTCATAGTTCTTCCCCTCCCATCCAGCTGTTGGGCCGTGATCGTTATTGTGTACACATTAAATAGAACTGGTGACAATGGTGAGCCTTGTGGCAGCCCAGGACAAATGGATGTTGGCTCGGAAGACCAACTTCCACATCTGAGTATCACCTTCCTCTGAAACAGTGCCGCGGCGATCCATCTTATGAGGAAGGGGTTCACCGCCAGTTTGAGAAGCATATGCATGAGATATTCAAATGGTACCCTGTTGTATGCATCCTCCAGATCTATAGCAGCAGCACATGTCTCCTCTCGTCTGTGGAAGCCTTCGAAGACGTCATAGGCAAATACTGCCGCATTGAGCCATGTCTCTTTGTTATATCTATAACCTCCGAGTGTGGATGGGAATACGCGTTTCTGTTCAAGGCGACACGTGAGGACACGGGCAACTATTTTCTCCAGCAGCTTGCCCGCAGTGTTCTGCATTGTGATGATTCTGTAGGCACTGATCTGAGAATGGTCCTTGTTTGGCTTCGGTAGCGGTAGTAAGTAGCTGTGTAGCCACTCCTCCTTAATCTGGCCACTCCGAATACTGGCATTAAACTCATTGGCCAGTGTTGTCAAGTCGTCATCATACCGAACACCATCTGGACCAGGAGCAGTGTTGTGTGACCTTTTAAGTGTCGCGCGAATGGTATCGGTTGTGATTGTGAGATCTTCTTCCAGCCCTACATCCTCACACAAATTTGACAAAGATCCCCGTATCCTCATTCTTACAGCCTCATTTCTTTGGTCCGTCTGCTCAATGTAGCGGGCAAGCAGGGCCTTCCCTTTGCTCTCATCAGATTTGTGCCATATCTGGTCTGTGCTCTGAAAGTCTGGTATACCTCTGTGTCGTGGTGTGCCATTCATGCACTGATGAAGGCGCCAGAATGTGGCTAGCGATTTTTCTGAGCACACTTTTTTACAGAAGTCATCCCATTTGGCATCCTTAGCCTGCTTAGCGCATAGTTTAAAGTGCATCATTTTTTGGTCGACCTCTACTTTCAGACGCTTCAAGAGCTCAGGTTGTGTTCTACCATACCTTCTGGCTTTCTGCCATGTCTTGACCGTTTGTCTCTTGCTCCGCCAAGCTTCCTCGACATCTACGTTCCACCAGGGTGGCTGCGTCCATCTCTCCTGCCTCCTACGAGGGGCGCTCTGTTTCCTATGTCTGATTTTGCTAATGACGTCCTGGTCTGTTTTCTCGTAGTTGAATGTGTGGAGCTTTCTTCTCTGGCGTTTATTTCCGCCTTTCTCAATTAGGAGGACACATGGATAGTGATCACATCCGTGTAACCCCAGTGCACTCCACCTGCAAACCGGTGCGAAGGTGGAAGACACCAGTGCCAGGTCTATGACACTATCAGAGTCCCCTGTTTGAGTGGCCATTCTTGTTGTCCTTCCATCATTCAAGCACACTAAATCGGCCGATACCAGTGCGTTCTCTAGGTCTTCTCCCTGCTTGTTGGTTATGACGTTGCCCCACTGGTTTCCTCTAGCATTAAAGTCTCCGCAGAAAATGACATTCTCTTCATCAAACTCGAAGAGATTGTGCCATTGTTGTGTGTTCACCTTCCCATCACAGGCATACACATTAACAATCACGAAATGAACTGGGGTCTGCACCCTAACCGCATGTACCTGCAATTCTGCATTGTTCCACGCAGACATATCAACCTCAGCTGCCACCATATTGTTACGCACAAGGATGGCCTGCCCAAGGTGTCGTCTATTGTAAAAGCAATGAAAGCCAGGAGTACTTACTGTCCTGTCACCAAGAAGAGTTTCTTGCAAAACCATTATATCGGCGCCGCACAGTAGCTTATCAAGAATGGGCCGTCGTTGATTAATGGACCCACAATTCCAATAAGTAACGCGCACATACTTTAGGCCTAGCCTCTCACACTTTGACAGTTTAGTGCCACCCCTCTTGCCCCGTCGTGTTTTCCTTCTTCGATGATGTAGTTTGGGCTACATCTGAAAACTTACACTTACCGTCGTCTTTAAAGATGAACGTCGCTGAACGTTGTTGCTTTGGATGGTCCAGACTCACGTGCACTTGCTCAGTCGCACGGCCTAGAACCCGTTCCACGTTATAAACTGGCCAACTCCAGTAACTTGCTCAGCAGCACGCGGAAACACTGTGAGCTTTCTACAAATTAAATGACTTACGCGTCCTTGACAACAGACCGGCGTAAACAAACCGCCATTTTGTTCTATATAGCACCAATGAACTCTCACTTCTGTTGACTTAGATTTGTTGCATAAGATATTTTTCATTTTTTGAAATGCTATTTTGGCCTGAGCTATTCTGCTTTTATTTCTGTGGTGCATCTCCCATCTGATGTTATTATTGTTGCCAAGAATTTAACGCGTTGCACTTGTTTCAGATTTGCCCTTTTTATTTTTTACGCTGTATGATGGTGATGATTGTTTCTTCGATAAGATCATTAACTCTGTTTTCTTACTATTCAATTTTAGACCTTTCTTTTTGCTTTCTTGTATTATTATGTCTATCATTTCTTGTAGTTCATTCTCTTTTTAAGATTGTGTCGTTCGCATATCGCAAATTATTTATGTTGTGACCGTTGACTTCAATTCCTTTTTCGTCGACTATTGATCTCATAATATGTTCGCTGTAAAGTGAAAACAAATCCGGCGACAGAACACAGCCTTGTCAGACTCCTTGCTTTATATATTGGAATTGTCCTGTTTGGTTGTTAATTCGTATAGCTGCTGTCTGTTGCCAGTACATGTTTTTATGATTCGCAGATCCATGACATCAATGTTTAATTTCCCAAGCATTTTGATTATTTCCACATGCTTTACTTTGTCAAATGCTTTTGTGTAGTCTATAAAGTACATAAATACTCATCTTTGTTTACCTCTAAAGCTCTTTCTCTCAAAGTTCTCATTATGTATATTGCATTTCTGGCGCCATTTCCTTCCACAAATATACACTGTTCGTTACTTATTTCCGGTTTTATTATATTCTTTACACGTCTCTTGATGATTCTTACTAATACTTTCGTCGTATGGCGCATGAGACTAATAGTGCGATGGTCTTCACAATCAGTGGCTCCTGACTTCTTCGGTTTGTCTACAAAGATAGATTTTAGTAGATCTTCGGGTATGTGTCCAGTGTTGTATATGTCATTGAGTAATTTTGTTATGACTTGTACTCCCAGCTCTCCTAATGCATTGATCTCTTTGATTGTTATATTGGGACCTTGAGCTTTGCCTCTTTTTATGTGTTGAATTGTATCCTCCACTTCACTCCCCATTATTGGCGGGCTTGTGTTTTTGTTTGAATTTTTGGCTCTGGTCTTTTCATCGTAATGGAGTTGACTTATATATTCTCTTCATCTTTCCATTATCTTCTATTATCACATTATCATATTTCCATTCCTTGATTTCATACATCCTGACATTTTTACTTCTTTTCTTCTTGTTAATTCATTTAACTGATTGTGCATACATTTTGAGACTTTCTTTTGTTGTTGTTTTTTTTCCATTTCTTAACATTTCTGCGTTAACCATCCGTCCTTTGCTTCTCTGCATTTGTTTTGGATCTCTTTGTGCAATATTTTGAATGTTCGTTCATCTTTCTGATGTTTTCGTCTCTCGTTCACTAGTTCTAGTATTTTCTCTTAGTGACTGATATTACTTCTTTTAATGTTTGTTGAAGATTGAGCATTTCCTGCTGCTCCTCGATGTTCTGTATTTTCTCAGAAGAATTATATTTATTTTGTACAATCGTACTGTACTTATCACTCATCTGTCTATCTAATATAAGCATGTCTAGTTCTAATTTCATATTTCGTGGGGATTCCTGTGTCTTCCGCAGTTTTATTCTCATTTTTTCCAACTACTGGGTCATGGTCACTGTTGCAATCTGCATCTGTCCTTGTTTTAACAAATAGCCCATTCCTGAATATTCTCTCAGGGGACTGGTTGGTGTCAAGGCAAGACGCCAGCCTTGAGACAGAGAGGTTGGTGGGTTCAAATCCCAGCTGCACCAGTTGGGATTTTTATTTATGATTTCTTCTGCGGCAACCACCCCTGGTCTCAGCAGCGAGGCCCGGCTTGAAACGTCAATTACTCATCGACGGAAAAAATATGAGTACCTCCGAAGACGGAGTTATCTGCCTGTGCGGCGAGGGACCCCTGTGAATACGGCTGCCAGGGAAAGATGGATTAACACGCAATATCTAGGGACTTCGTCAGAGGTAAAAGTTCAGTATAAAATCAATTTGATTGTGTACTTTGTTGTCTGGGCTTTGTTATGTCCATAGTCGTCTAAGGTGTTATTTGAACCAGGAGTTAACTATATTCATTGCATGTGTCTCTGCCCAAACTATCAATCTTTCCTCTCTGTCATTCGTCTCTCCCAGGCTATGTCCTCCAGTCACATTTTGCACTTTAGCTGTTCCTACCTTTGCGTTGAAATCTCCTAATATAATAGTTATTTCTTGGGATTTACACTGTTCCATGGTCATCTCTGTAAGCCGCGATAGCTCAGTGGTTAGTGAGCTGGGCTACAAAGGACAAGGGGTAGGGTTCGATCCCAACCGACGGCTTTCGGGTTCACCCAGCTTTAAGTGGGTACCGGATATTTTTTATGGGAAAGTAAAGCAGCACGGGCGTAATACCGACCACATTACCCCAAAAATCATGTGCTGAAGGTTTGTAAAATATAGGGTCACTAACACCATATTTCCCTATACGCCACTTGGCGTGACGGGGGTACTTTACTAATATTTCTTCTTTCTAATGCTGCCATCACACCTTGTAGCTTATGGGAGTGAACGTTACACCCTTCTCCTTGCTGCCAGCTTTACCGCGGCACTGCAGTTATTTGTCTGTTTCCCATATGTGTGCGTGTATACACTGCCACAGATTTTCCAGTTTTTCTCTCAAGTTGCCAGTCATCTTTAGTCTTGGCCTGCCGTTACATCGTTTACCCATACTTTCTCCTCCCAGACGACCTTCGCTAGGTCATTACGTCACTTTGTGTGTTCAGTTTCATTTGTCTTGTTCGAACTGTGTGGAATAGTGAAAAACCAGAAATAAGACAAAGAGACCTTCACGTCACGTGACGTTTACGGGAATATGGTGCTAATGTCAATATTTTCATACGCCGTCAGTACATTATTTTCTGTTAGTGTGGTCAGTATTACGCCCGTGCCGCTTTTCTTTCCAAGAAAAGGTCCAGAATATATTTAAGGCTGGGTGAACCTGGAATCCGTCGATCAGGATCGAACTCGTCCTCTTGCTCTAAGTAGTCCAGTTCACTAGTCACTGAGCTACCGGGGCTACCTGTTTGTTAAATAATTCTTTCTTTATTTTCAGTCATTTGTTGTTGGTTCGTTTGTTTGTTGTTGTTTGTTTGTTTATTGTTTGTTTGTTTGTTTGTGTGTTGTTTGTTTGTGTGTTGTTTGTTTGTTGTTTGTTTGTTGTTTGTTTGTTGGTTGTTTGTTTGTTTGTTGTTTGTTTGTTTGTTGTTTGTTTGTTGTTTGCTTATTTGTTGTTTGTTTGTTTGTTATTTGTTTGTTTGTTCTTTGTTTGTTTGCTGTTTGTTTGTTTGTCGTTTGTTTGTTTGTTGTTTGTTTGTTTGTTGTTTGTTTGTTGTTTGTTTGTTTGTTGTTTGTCTGTTGTTTGTTTGTTGTTTGTTTGTTTGTTGTTTGTTTGTTTGTTGTTTATTGTTTGTTTGTGTGTTTGTTTGTTTGTTTGTTGTTTGTTTGTTTGTTTGTGTGTTTGTTTGTTTGTGCGTTGTTTGTTGTTTTTTTGTTTGTTTGTTGTTTGTTTGTTTGTTTGCGTCGACAGCATTATGTCTCTAACGAAGGCCCGAAATACTTAGTTTGTCCTGAATATCACCTTTTTCATATTTCTTCACATCGGCAACAGTGTGCTCATATGTCCCTCGCCATTAATGCAGATATTCTTCTACTTTAGAGGCACTCTACTGTTATCGTTGAGAATTGCAAAACATTTTTGGGTAGATTTTTTCCCCATTAACTTTCCATCGAACCCAGACCTATTTTGTGCAGAGGCTAACGTTTTACCTCTAGACCACGTTTCAGCCACCGTGTTCTTGTTTTCATTGTCAAATCAATGTAGGGTCAAACGTTTTTTTCCAACGAAGGTGAAATAAAAATGCAGACCCGAACACCTCGCGCGACGACTGCACTGGACATGCGACCTTTATTCTGCGGTCCTATAAGTCCCCTTGAACTGGACTACTACGGACAAGGGGTAGGGTTCGATCCCAACCGACGGCTCCGGGTTCACCCAGCCTTAAATGGGTACCGGATTTTTTCTGGGAAAGTAAAAGCAGCACGGGCGTAATACCGACCACATTACCCCAAAAATCATGTGCTGAAGGTCTGTAAAATATAGGGTCACTAACACCATATTTCCCTATACGCCACTTGGCGTGACGGGGGGGTACTTTACTTTTTTTTACTTACCTATAAGTCCCCTGGTAGACCCCTGCAATTATAAAATGCCGTAAATAAGGTTTGTTTTTCGTATGTGTTTCGGAAATCGGATGTTTATGACCGAAAGGGGCAAATATCACTGTTATACTGCAAACCAGGAGCAGCGATAGATCAGTGGTTAGTGAACTGGACTACAAAGGACAAGAGGTAGGGTTCGATCCCAACCGACGGCTTCCGGTTCACCCAGCCTTTGATGGGTACCGGATTTTTTTCTGGGAAAGTAAAGCGACACGGGCGTAATACCGACCACATTACCCCAAAAATCATGTGCCGAAGGTCTGTAAAATTTATGGTCACTAACACCATATTCCCTATACGCCACTTGGCGTGACGGGGGTACTTTACTTTTTTACTTATACTTCAAACCACAACACAACGCAGACACGCCCACTTAACGTCCTTTTAAGGGCGGACGACGAAGAGGTGTACTCCTTTAGTCATCGGGTGAAAGCAAGCAAGCATTCCTACTGTGAGAAGATACTAGATAGCTTAATATCGTGACACGGTAAACAATCAATAAGCTATTAATATTATGCACTGTAGTCAGGTTTGTGACAGCACGTGTCAACAGGTATGGCACATGATGATGAGTCCTGTTGTTATTTTAAATTGTATTAAATTTATAAATTATTATTATTATAATTTTTATTATTTTTAAACAATAACCCCTACTAGAAGAATGACAGGAAACAGCTTAAGGGACAGAGTAAGAAACACCGACCAGAGGAAGAAACACCGACCAGAGGAAGAAACACCGACCAGAGTAAGAAACACCGACCAGAGTAAGAAACACCGACCAGAGTAAGAAACACCGACCAGAGTAAGAAACACCGACCAGAGTAAGAAACACCGACCAGAGTAAGAAACACCGACCAGAGTAAGAAACACCGACCAGAGGAAGAAACTAGAAATTGAACCAGCCATCGAATACATAAAGAAACAACAGATACATTGATTCAGCCACATAACAAGACAAAAAGAACTAACAATGACTCAAAGAGCCATAAACAAACGCTACGAAAACGCCAGATTAAAAGGAAGGCCGAGAAAGACATGATAGAGGGAATACTAGAGTCACTAGGAGGGATAACATCAGAAGAGGCCAACAGAAGAGCAAGGAATCGTAGATTGTTTCTCCTCTCGACGCCAACGGCAGCAGAGGAAGGATAGAAGATGAAGAAGAACCCCTACTAATAAATGTTACCATACCACGAAGCATTCATATACATGTATCTGTTTTCTTTAACCATCATCATCAAGTACCGGGCCTGCTGGCGTAGGTGATCATGTCTCTTCACAACTTTCGATCTCGACAGTTATTTATCATTTCTGTTGTTGACCTTCAGCCAAGCCATTCTCTTAAACTGTCTGGTATATTTTCTCTTTGCTTCTCTCTATCTCTTCGTCCCTCAAGTTTCCTAGTTGTCACAATATATTCCAGCTGTTCTCTTTTCTTTAATAGATGGGCGGAAATAGACTCAAGATGGAACAAAACTTCTCAAATCAATTGACAGCTATCACTACTATTGTCCAACAAGGAAATAACTCTACAGGCAAAACGGGCACTCTACAAAACAATATGTATTCCAGCGTTGTGCTAACCGGACCTTAGATACAAGAACAATAAGAAAAATAACGACTAACTAGATGAAATGTGCTAGACGAATGACAGGAAACAGCCTCCGAGATAGGATCAGAAATGAAGAAATGAGAAAAAAAGCTAGGAATAAACCCAGTCATAGAGAGTACATAAAAAGACAACAGGTAGCGTTTTTTCGCCACGTGATCAGCCAAAAAAAAGAAACACTACACAACGAGCCTTCATAAACGTCGCGAGAAGACCAGACACAAGGGCAGGCCACGAAAATGATGGATTGACGGAATATTAGAAACACGAGGAAACATAACAGCAGCAGAGAGCAACAGACCGCAAATTATTATATCTCTCCTCAACGCTGAAAGGCAACTGAGAAGGAAAGAAAAAATAAAATAGATAGATAGATAGATAGATAGATAGATAGATAGATAGATAGATAGATAGATAGATAGATAGATAGATAGATAGATAGATAGATAGATAGATAGATAGATAGATAGATAGATAGATAGATAGATAGATAGATAGATAGATAGATAGATAGGAATATACTAAAACAATGACAATAAACATCTGTGCATGACGCCGAGCAATATAAAAATATGGGAGACTCAAACAGCCCCAAACAAACGACGTGTTTACATCATGAGCATAACTTTGAAAACAATAACAAGTCTTCTAGTTAGTTCCTCAATGATTGCTTTCCGTCATATCGTCTCCCCCAAGGCGCTCCATATTTTACACAAAACCCGCATTGGAGCAATCACTAATCAACAGCCTTTCAGTTTTTACTAAACCCTTCAAGATGGTGTCCCAGACTCGGCAGTGACATATGGCAGAAGTCCTGGATTTCGTGTGGTCCATCAACGCAGTATGGGCCGGTTCTTTCAAAAGTTGGAACTGTTTGTATCTTTGTAATTGTCTTTTCCTTTTAAGAAGCGTTGCTATGGTGATGTCTCAAGAAACAAAGACACAATTTTGAAGAGAAATTTGAATAATTTTTTTTTTTAATAAGAGAGAGAAAAATCGTAGTTCGTTTTGGTGAGTTTTCGTATGTCTCCCGAAATCTCTTCCCAATCTTTGTGACTTAATTTGTTCAATGTCTTTTCTCTACGTTGTCTATACGTGTCTTTCATTCTTACAGTTTTTACGACTCAAAATTTAAAGACAGGTTTAGTATCATTTGTCAAATGAGTATTAACGCTTTGTTTTATTGGTTCTTCATGAATTTTTGATATCTTTTCTTCCATTTTTTCATCGACACTATTGCTCAGTATCTCCATCAAAGTCTGTGGCTATCTTTCATTCTTAATTTTGTGTTATCTTTTTAAACACAATTTTAAGAACAAAAGTAACATGTTTCTTCTGTTGCGTTGAGTCTTCATACATTTCCTAGTATCTTCTCTTCCATTTTTACATGACTGTTTAATTGTCAGGTCGGGTAAATTTGCCTGCTACTGTATGCAGTAAACAGTGCAACCTGCGGCTGTCCTTCTGCCTTCCAGGTATGCTCGGGAGAGTAAAAGGCTAAGGGAGGGTACCCCGAAGTAAAACAATACCACTGTCTTGTGGGTGAGACTTTTTAGTCAAAGGCTAGCGGAGTCAACTGTAAACAAACCGACGGAAAGCACCGGAAAACCACCGTCGTAACTTCTTTGTACAATCATGAATCCCCACAATAATTAAATAGTTGTCGTCATCGAAAATTGTGGAGAGACATGATCACCTACGCCAGCAGGCCCGGTACTCGATGATGATGATGATTTGTTTAATGTCTTTCCACTGTGTCATTTGTTGCTATCTTTCATTCTTCTATCTTCACCATGTCTTCCATTAGCTGTGTCTTTTTTCTTCACCATTTCTTCTATATCCGAATTTGCTGGCACGATGGACCTACACAAATGCAGTTTTCGCTACCATCTCTTAGTGTCAAATACTATCAAGATGTTTCTTATTTGTTTGCTCCAACCACCTTTATATTTCTAGCAAAATCACGAGAGAATGAATTTTACGCGAATATATTTTTTTTTAAATATGGATGTGAGTCATGGACAACAGACAAGAAAATCACTGGAGTCTGTGGATATGTGGTTTTATAGAGGAGTGTTGAGTGTGCCATGGACAGCTAGGAAGGGTGGTGAAATTGTTCTGAAGGAGGTGATGGCCAAACGAGAGCAAATTTCCAATATTAGGAAGAGACAATCATCATTTTTTGGCCATGTAATGAGAAGAGAACAACTGGAATATATTGTAACAACTGGGAAAATTGAGGGACGAAGAGATAGAGGGAAGCAAAGAGAAAAGATAACAGACACTGATCTTAAGAGAATGGCTTGGCAGAAGGTCAACAACAGAAATGATAAATAATTGTCGAGATAGAAAGTTGTGGAAAGACATGATCACTTACGCCAGCAGGCCCGGTACTTGATGATGATGATGATATTAATTTTCATGTAAGCCGTGTGCTTGGGTGTCCCACGCCATATAGGCAGATATTTTCTGTCTTCAGAGGTACTCTCAGTGTTATCGTCGTGAGTTTTTACATTTTGGGTACAATTTTCATAAAATATCGTTCCCTATGTAGCGGTAGTTTTTTTTTTTTTGCCTCTTCTTTCTTATTTCCAACCTCCAAAGATTATTTAACATGCGCAACATGCACGCCTAAAAACCTGTTCTTTAAACTGTTTCCCATAGGGCTAGACATCAGATCTTACTACCAAAAAGAGGGCTAGACATCAGATCTTACTACCAAGAGAGGGCTAGACATCAGATCTTACTACCAAGAGAGGGCTAGACAACAGATCTTACTACCAAGAGAGGGCGCTAGACATCAGATCTTACTACCAAGAGAGGGCTAGACATCAGATCTTACTACCAAGAGAGGGCTAGACATCAGATCTTACTACCAAGAGAGGGCTAGACATCAGATCTTACTACCAAGAGAGGACTAGATATCAGATCTCACTACCAAGAGAGGGCTAGACATCAGATCTTACTACCAAGAGAGGGCTAGACATCAGATTTTACTACCAAGAGAGGACTAGATATCAGATCTCACTACCAAGAGAGGGCTATGCATCAGATCTCACTATCAAGAGAGGGCTAGACATCAGATCTCACTACCAAGAGAGGGCTAGACATCAGATCTCACTATCAAGAGAGGGCTAGACATCAGATCTCACTACCAAGAGAGGGCTAGACATCAGATCTCACTATCAAGAGAGATCTAGACATCAGATTTCACTAACAAGAGAGGGTTAGACATCAGATTTCACTAACAAGAGAGGGCTAGACATCAGATCTCACTACCAAGAGAGGGCTAGACATCAGATCTCACAACCAAGAGAGGACTAGACATCAGATCTCACTACCAAGAGAGGGCCAGACATCAGGTATAGCTTTCAAGAGAGGGCTAGACATCAGATCTCAATACCAAGAGAGGACTAGACATCTGGTCTCACTACGAAGAGAGGGCCAGACATCAGGTATAACTTTCAAGAGAGGGCTAGACATCAGATCTCACTATCAAGAGAGAGCTAGACATCAGATCTCGCAATCAAGTGAGGGCTAGACCTCAGATCTCGCTATCAAGTGAGGGCTAGACATCAGATCTCGCTATCAAGAGAGGGCTAGGCATCAGATCTCACTATCAAGATATGGGGAAAGGCAAACCCACAAAGAAATCACAGATTAAAGATAATCTCACAAGGAAACCACGGATTAAAAATAATGCCACGAATAAACCACGGATTAAACATAGACCCACAAAGAAACCACGGATTAAAGATAAACATATAATATAAATATAAACATCCTCATCACCTACATAATAAACATCTTCATCACCTACATGATAAACATCCTCATCACCAACATGATAAACATCCTCATCACCAACATGATAAACATCCTCATCACAAACATGATAAACATCCTCATCACTTACATAAAAACATCCTCATCACCAACATGGTAAACATCCTCATCACTTACATAAAAACATCATCATCACTTACATCACTTACATGATAAACATCCTCATCACCAACATTATAAACATCCTCATCACTTACATAAAAACATCATCATCACTTACATCACTTACATGATAAACATCCTCATCACCTACATAATAAACATCCTCATCACCTACATAATAAACATCCTCATCACCTACATGATAAACATCCTCATCACCTACATAATAAATAACCTCATCGCCTACATAATAAACATCCTCATCACCTACATAATAAACATCCTCAAAACCTACATGATAAACATCCTCATCGCCAACATGATAAACATCCTCATCACCAGCATGATAAAGATCTTCATCACCAACATGATAAACATCCTCATCACCTACATAATAAACAACCTCATCACCTACATAATAAACAACCTCATCACCTACATAATAATTAACCTCATCATCTACATAATAAACAACCTCATCACCTACATAATAAACATCCTCATCACCTACATAATAAACAACCTCATCACCTACATAATAAACAACCTCATCACCTACATAATAAACATCCTCATCACCTACATAATAAACAATCTCATCACCTACATAATAAGCAACCTCATCACCTACATAATAAACAACCTCATCGCCTACATAATAAACAACCTCATCACCTACATGATAAACATCCTCATCACCTACATAATAAATAACCTCATCGCCTACATAATAAACAACCTCATCACCTACATAATAAACAACTTCATCACCTACATAATAAACAACCTCATCGCCAACATGATAAACATCCTCATCACCTACATAATAAACAACCTCATCACCTACATAATAAACATCCTCATCACCTACATAATAAACAACCTCATGGCCTACATAATAAACAACCTCATCACCTACATAATAAACAACCTCATCACCTACATAATAAACAACCTCATCACCTACATAATAAACATCCTCATCACCTACATAATAAACAACCTCATCGCCAACATGATAAACATCCTCATCATCTACATAATAAACATCCTCATCACCTACATAATAATCATCCTCATCACCTACATAATAAACATCCTCATCACCTACATAATAAACAACCTCATCACTTACATAATAAACATCTTCATCACCTACATAATAAACAACCTCATCACCTACATAATAAACATCCTCATCACCTACATAATAAACATCCTCATCACCTACACAATAAACATCCTCATCACCTACATAATAAACATCCTCATCACCTACATAATAAACAACCTCATCGCCAACATGATAAACATCCTCATCACCTACATAATAAACAACCTCATCACCTACATAATAAACATCCTCATCACCTACATAATAAACAACCTCATCACCTACATAATAAACATCCTCATCACCTACATAATAAACATCCTCATCACCTACATAATAAACAACCTCATCACCTACATAATAAACAACCTCATCACCTACATAATAAACATCCTCATCACCTACATAATAAACAAACTCATCGCCTACATAATAAACATCCTCATCGCCTACATAATAAACATCCTCATCACCTACATAATAAACAACCTCATCACCTACATAATAAACAACCTCATCACCTACATAATAAACATCCTCATCACCAACATAATAAACATCCTCATCACCTACATAATAAACATCCTCATCACCTACATAATAAACATCCTCATCACCTACATAATAAACAACCTCATCACCTACATGATAAACATCCTCATTCCATTTGGCAAAAAAATTATGATTGTTTCTTTTTAATATTGGAAATTAACTCCTGTTTTTTGCTTTTTAATCTTTGGGAACGTTTTCATTACTCTTCTTAGATGTCCATGGTATTCTCAACATTCTTCTGTAAAACCTAATTTCCGCAAGCTCTAGTGACTTTCTTGTCTGTTGTCATATTGTCCATGATTCAATCCATATATATGTTAAGACTGCCTCTTCATAACATTTAAGAACTCTTTGTCTTGTTTCTATTTATTAAAAAAATGGATTGCAAAGTGCATCTTCCTCATTTCTTGGAAAGCTGCTTTTGCCTGAGCTATTCTACATCTCCCCTCTGTTGTATATCTTCCGTCTGAGGTTAACAAAGTTCCCAAATATTTAAATTCATTTACATGTTTTAATATTGCTCCACTCGTCTTTATTGTGCTTTGCGGTGATGTCATCTTCTTTATTGTTACCATTACTTTTGTCTTTTTGCAATTAAGGCTCAGTTCTTTATTGTTGCTTTCCTTCACTATAATGTCTAACACATCTTGCAACTCTCTATATCTCAGCTCAAGAATAAAAATTTAAAATAGAGATTTAAAATTGAGAAAGAAAAACGTGCAATGACTTATTCTCAATTAGGTATATTTTCTCAACCTATTATATCATCATCATCATCATCATCATCATCATCATCATCATCATCATCATCATCATCATCATCATCATCATCATCATCATTATCATCATCATCAAGTACAGGGCCTGCTGGCGTAGGTGATCATATCTCTCCACAACTTTCTATCTCGACAGTGATTTATCATTTCTGTTGTTGACCTTCTACCAAGCCATTCTCTTAAGCTGTCTGGTATTTTTTCTCTTTGCTTCCCTCTATCTCTTCGTCCCTCAATTTTTCCAGTTTGATACAATATATTCCAGCTGTTCTCTTCTCATTACATGGCCAAAAAATGATGATTGTTTCTTCCTAATATTGGAAATTAGCTCTCTTTTTTTCTTGACTTCTTTCAGAACATTTTCATTACTCTTCTTAGCTGTCCATGGTGTTGCCAACATTCTTCTGTGAAACCACATTTCCACAGACTCCAGTGATTTTCTTGTCTGTTTTCCTCTTGTCCATGATTCACATCCATATGTTAAGACCGGCTATACATAACATTTAAGAACTCTTTTTCTTGTTTCTGTTGTCAAAAATGGATTGCACAGTATCTTCCTCATTTTTTGGAAAGCTGCTTTTGCCTAAGCCATTCTGCATCTCACCTCTTTTGTACATTTTCCGTCTGAGATTAACACAGTTCCCAAATATTTAAATTCATTTACCTGTTTTAACATTGTTACACTTGTCTTTATTTTGCACTCAGGTGATGTCCTTTTCTTTGTTATTACCATTACTTCTGTCTTTCTGCTAACGAGACTGAATCCTTTATTTTTGCTTTCTTTCACTATAATGTCAAACATATTATAACATAAACAAAGCTAAACATGTTTTTCGAACGCACAATATGAAACTAAATATTCAATAAATAGTGAATAACATTGAGTGAAACAACAGACTGTTTATAGTAAACACAACAAAAACTAGGGGGAGACAAAGATACGTTGTCTGTCATTGATCATTCGTGATCTAGTGCTTGTTTTGTGGATTATGGGTTTGTTTGATACTGTCATTTTGTCTGTGCAGATCGTGGTGTCGATATCACTGTCATTTCTGTCACAGCAACGGGATTGTGACATAATGGAAAAATAGGAGAAAATAATGTGGGGGTAAATAATAGTAGAGTAAGAAATGAGTATGAGAGACGTTCAGAGAGATGAAGAAGCAGAAATAGAGAGAGAGAGAGAGAGAGAAAGAGAGAGAAAGGAGGGGGGAGATGGACACAGAGAGATGAAGAAGCAGAAATAGAGAGAGAGAGAGAGAGAGAGAGGAGGGGGGAGATGGACACAGAGAGATGAAGAAGCAGAAATAGAGAGAGAGAGAGAGAGAGAGAGGAGGGGGGAGATGGACACAGAGAGATGAAGAAGCAGAAGTAGAGAGAGAGAGAGAAAGAGGAGGGGGGAGATGGACACAGAGAGATGAAGAAGCAGAAATAGAGAGAGAGAGAGAGAGAGAGAGAGAGAGAGAGAGGAGGGGGAGATGGACACAGAGAGATGAAGAAGCAGAAATATAGAGAAAGAGAGAGAGAGAGGAGGGGGGAGATGGACACAGAGAGATGAAGAAGCAGAAATATAGAGAAAGAGAGAGAGAGAGAGGAGGGGGGAGATGGACACAGAGAGATGAAGAAGCAGAAATAGAGAGAGATAAAGAGGAGGGGGGAGATGGACACAGAGAGATGAAGAAGCAGAAATAGAGAGAAAGAGAGAGAGAGAGGAGGGGGGAGATGGACACAGAGAGATGAAAAAACAGAAATAGAGAGAGAGAGAGAGAGAGAGGAGGGGGAGATGGACACAGAGAGATGAAGAAGCAGAAATAGAGAGAGAGAGAGAGAGAGGAGGGGGGAGATGGACACAGAGAGATGAAGACGCAGAAATAGAGAGAGAGAGAGAGAGGAAGGGGGAGATGGACACAGAGAGATGAAGAAGCAGAAATAGAGAGAGAGAGAGAGAGAGAGAGAGAGGAGGGGGAAGATGGACACAGAAAGATGAAGAAGCAGAAACAGAGAGAGAGAGAGAGAGAGAGGAGGGGGCAGATGGACACAGAGAGATGAAGAAGCAGAAATAGAGAGAGAGAGGAGGGGGAGATGGACACAGAGAGATGAAGAAGCAGAAATAGAGAGAGAGAGAGAGAGAGAGAGAGGAGGGGGCAGATGGACACAGAGAGATGAAGAAGCAGAAATAGAGAGAGAGAGGAGGGGGAGATGGGCACAGAGAGAGGAAGAAGCAGAAATAGAGAGAGAGAGAGAGAGAGAGGAGGGGGAGATGGACACAGAGAGGTGAAGAAGCAGAAATAGAGAGAGAGAGAGGTGGGGGGAGCTGGACACAGAGAGGTGAAGAAGCAGAAATAGAGAGAGAGAGAGAAGGGGGGAGATTGACACAGAGAGATGAAGAATCAGAAATAGAGAGAGAGAGAGAGAGAGGAGGGGGGAGATGAACACTGAGAGATGAAGAAGCAGAAATAGAGAGAGAGAGAGAGGAGGGGGGAGATGGACACAGAGAGGTGAAGAAGCAGAAATAGAGAGAGAGAGAGAGAGAGAGAGAGAGAGAGGAGGGGGGAGATGGACACAGAGAGATGAAGAAGCGGAAATAGAGAGAGAGAGAGAGAGAGGATGGGGGAGATCGACACAGAGAGGTGAAAAAGCAGAAATAGAGAGAATTAAGAGACAGAGAGAAACAGAGTGAATTAAGATAGAAAAAAACAGAGAAAATTACAGAGAAAATGAAAGAGAAAGTGACAGAGAAAATGACAGAGAAAAGACAGAGAAAATGACAGAGAATATGGCAGAGATGGAGACACAGTGATTCAGAGAGGTATACACGAACACGCACATACAGAGAGAGAGAGAGAGAGAGAGAGAGAGAGAGAGAGGCAAGGCGATATATCGAATGAAAGATAGAAAGTCAGAGAATGGCAAAGAGAGAAATAGATAGAAAAGGTAAATGGATAGTAGGAATGACATAAAACAACAAGAAAGAGAGAAACATAAAGCAAAAAAAAAACACAACAGGGAAATACAGAGAGAATCAGAGGAAGTAAGAAAGCTGAAAAAGGCAAACAATCCAGAAAGCGAAATACATAAACACATATCATTACTCAAACACAGAGAGTGAGAGAGAGAGAAAGAGAGAAAGACAGACAGAGAAAGATAGAATGAGACAGGGAGAAACAGAGATTATTTGGAAGAAAAAGTGAAAAGTAGTGAGAGTTCATCATCATCATCATCATCATCATCATCATCATCATCATCATCATCATCATCATCATCATCATCATCATCAGTGAGAGTTAGAGAAAAATAATAAGCCAGAGATTAAAATATGGAAAGTGATGATCATAATCATCATGTTCCATACCGATTGGCGTAGGCGATAATGTCAATCCATAATCTTCTATCCACAGTGCATTGAATCAATTCTATTTTTGACTGTTTTCCAGGTCATGACACCAAGCTGTCTAGTATCTTCCCTCTTTGTCGTCCACGATATCTCTTTCGCCGTATTTTTTGCCAGTTGTAACCAAGTGTTCCAACTTTCTTCTTCTCATGATGTGCCCGAAAAATGTTGATTGTTTCTTTCTAATTTTTTTTTAGTAGCAGCTCCCTTTTTATGTCGACTTCTTTGAGATTGTCCACATTATTCTTTTAGCTGTCCAGGAAACTTTCAACATTCTTCTGAGAAATCCCATCTCTGTGGCTTCTAATCGTGTTTTCATTTATTTGTCTACTGTCCATGATTCGCTTCCGTAGGTCAGAAATGACTCTATATAGCACCGATGAACTCTCTTTCTCACTTCTAAAAGTGAAGATAGCTGGAATATTAAAAAGGATTTTAAAGAGCACCCGTCACGTCAAGTGGCGTATAGGGAATATGGTGTTAGTGACCCGTCACGCCAAGTGGCGTATAGGGAATATGGTGTTAGTGACCATAAATTTTACAGACCTTCGGCCCATGATTTTTGGCGTAATGTGGTCGGTATTACGCCCGTGCCGCTTTACTTTCCCAGAAAAAAATCCGGTACCCATTAAAGTCTGGGTGAACCCGAAAGCCGTCGGTTGGGATCGAACCCTACCTCTTGTCCTTTGTAGTCCAGTTCACTAACCACGTTTTATACTGTACGTACAATATGTTCTTCACATCTTATACTGTATAGACAATATGTTCTTCACATCTTATAGTGTATGGACAATATATTCTTCACATTTTATACTGTATGTTCTATATGTTGTTAGTGTTCACATTTTTCCTCCCCGTGATATTCGTTAAATCTATGGTTGATGTGTTCAGTACTACGCCAATCAGCCTTAACTTGTTCACGTTAAAACACGAGGTTCTATTTTAAGACACCAGTAAACCCAAGTCCTATCAATCAGAAAAAAAAATCGGATTGAATCTGAACCCAGAGACGATCAAATTAACCACTTCGCCACTGAGGCTTGTGAATAAATTGGAGAAAGAGAGAGAGAGAGAGAAAGAGAGAGGGAATGAGAGAGAGAGTGAGTGTGTGTGGAAGAAGGTGATTATTTTAATACCACTTAGTAAACGTGGGAGCCGCGATAGCTCAGTGGTTAGTGAACCGGACTACAAAGGACAAGAGGTAGGGTTCGATCCCATCCGACGGCTTTCGGGTTCACTCAGCCTTAAATGAGTACCGGATTTTTTTCCTGGGAAAGTAAAGCGGCACGGGCGTAATACCGACCACATTACCCCAAAAATAATGTGCTGAAGGTCTGTAAAATGTATGGTCACTAGCATCAATTTCCTATACGCCACTTGGCGTGACGGGGGCTCTTTACCTTACTTACTTAGCAGACGTGAACCTTCGATTCTTAAACATTTTAAGAACAGGAGGGTGCGAACTTGCGGCCTGCATTTTTCATGAGCAGAGTTGGCGGCCCATCACTTGTCCAAGACGTAGCCTCGGCACTCTCTGTGGTCTTCCTCTGGTAACAGACTGCGTCAAAACAGACAGGCTAACAGAAGCTAGGATCGCCGTGTTACCTGTAGTGGTGGCTGCTGCTGATACAGAAGACCTAGTATTGCAGCACCTCTATGTAGGGCAAGTAACACAGGCTGGTTAACAGAAGCTAGGATCGCAGTGTTCGGTATAGTGGTGGCTGCTGCTGATATAGAAGACCTTGTATTGCTGTAACTCAAGACAGAACAAGTTACACAGACTGGCTAACAGAAGCTAGGAACGCAGTGTTCCCTGTAATGGTGACTGCCACTGATATAGAAGACCTACTATTACAGTACATTTAGACAGAACAAGTCACACAGACTGGCTAACAGAAGCTAGGAACGCAGTGTTCCCTATAATGGTGATTGCTACTGATATAGAAAACCTAGTATTACAGTACATTTAGACAGGACAAGTCACACAGACTGGCTAACAGAAGCTAGGAAGACAGTGTTCCCTGTAATGGTGACTGCTACTGATATAGAAGACCTAGTATTACAGTACATTTAGAAAGGACAAGTCACACAGACTGGCTAACAGAAGCTAGGATCGCCGTGTTACCTGTAGTGGTGGCTGCTGCTGATATAGAAGACCTACTATTACAGTACATTTAGACAGGACAAGTCACACAGTTTTCCAGCCATAGTCTGGAACTAGGCGAACTCCAACTTCTCCATTATAACCGGAAATGTCAAGAAAGCTATTGCGGCTCGCAACACTCGATGAATCAAAGTGTCTCTGCAGGTATCAACACGTGGCGTTAGCACATCAACCATCTAAGGTAATATTTCACGTCAGCGACGGCTTTCTACCTTCCCCAGATTCTGTTGCATGAGGTTGGTCTTGCCAATCCTGAACGTACTACTGTGTCCTCTATATCAATAAACCGAACCACCGCTCAGACTACAGCGATTCTACTTTTTTAGGCAATCTATTTTGAACGAATCATGGACAATAGGAAAATAAACAAGAAAATCACTGGAGTCTGTAGAAATGTGGTTTTACAGAAGAATGTTGAGAATACCACGGACAGCTAAGAAGAATAATGAAAACTTTCTGAAAGAGGCCAAAGCAAAAAGAGAGCTAATTTCCAATATTAGGAAGAAACAATCATCATCATTTTTTTTTGGCCATGTAATGAGAAGAGAACAACTAGAATATATTGCAACAACTGGAAAAATTGAGGACGAAGAGATAGAGGAAAGCAAAGGGAAAAAATACCAGACAGCTTAAAAGAATAGCTTGGCAGAAGGTCAACAACAGAAATGATAAATAACTGCCGAGATCGAAAATTGTGGAGAGACATTATCACCTACGCCAGCAGGCCCGGTCTTGATGATGATGATGATATTAAATTATATTGCTGTTTTTTAATTATCCTAAACCAACTTCAAAGGAAGAAGTCCACTATGTTGAGGATCGTTTTCCTATTCTTCCTGTCCTGTAACTATGTTGTGGATCGTTTTCCTCTTCTTACTGTCCTGTAACTATGTTGAGGATCGTTTTCCTATTCTTCCTGTCCTGTAACTATGTTGTGGATCGTTTTCCTCTTCTTACTGTCCTGTAACAATGTTGAGGATCGTTTTCCTATTCTTCCTGTCCTGTAACTATGTTGAGGATCGTTTCCCTCTTCTTGATGTCCTGTAACAATGTTGAGGATCGTTTCCCTCTTCTTGATGTCCTGTAACAATGTTGAGGATCGTTTCCCTCTTCTTGATGTCCTGTAACAATGTTGAGTATCGTTTCTCTCTTCATGATGTCCTGTAACAATGTTGAGGATCGTTTCCCTCTTCTTGATGTCCTGTAACTATGTTGAGGATCGTTTCCCTCTTCTTGATGTCCTGTAACAATGTTGAGGATCGTTTTCCTATTCTTCCTGTCCTGTAACAATGTTGAGGATCGTTTTCCTATTCTTCCTGTCCTGTAACAATGTTGAGGATCGTTTTCCTATTCTTCCTGTCCTGTAACAATGTTGAGGATCGTTTTCCTATTCTTCCTTTCCTGTAACAATGTTGAGGATCGTTTTCCTTTTTTTTCCTGTCCTGTAACTATGTTGAGGATCATTTTCCTATTCTTCGTGTCATGTAACTATGTTGAGGATCATTTTCCTATTCTTCCTGTCCTGTAACAATGTTGAGGATCGTTTTCCTATTCTTCCTGTCCTGTAACAATGTTGAGGATCGTTTTCCTATTCTTCCTGTCCTGTAACAATGTTGAGGATCGTTTTCCTATTCTTCTTATCCTTGTTTAACTGTTCAGCCTTGAACTTAAAGGGCCACAACGTCGAACCTTCCAGTGTTCGAACATGTCAGCGTAGTCTGACCCGGAGTTCAAGGTCTCGTGCGTATTTTCAGTGAAAAATGACTATAGCTTGTTTCATAAGTCGTGCCTAACTTTAAAAATCAATATCTTTTAAACCGCTTTTTGTAATTTTTTCAAAATTTGCATGTAAAGTTATAATGATTAGAACCCAACAGGAATTAATTTCATAAAAAAACAAACATTTGGTTATTATTATAGAGCAGGCACAGGAGACATAAGATAATAAATGAATATGATTATGGAGGGAGCCTACCGAGGCGATAGATCATTTCAGTGAAACAGATATGTTTACAACAAATATAAACCTTTCCTTGAAATGATTCCACTTGTATAATTGCTCTCTGTTGTAGGCCCAAGTATCACCATCACTAGAAATAAGCCTGAGGGCTGAAAGGGACTTGAAAATAACCAAACTAGTCTGACATTTTCAGTTATAGGAGCTATAGACAGCTGGGGTCATTCTAATTACAACCGCCACTGCTCGCAACTGAAAACCTGACACTAGATTGGTTCTTTTTTTTATTTTACGGGGTTTCCCTTCCAGTCCTCAGGGTTGCTATTACTGATGATGATTTCCCAAGTTGTCTCCTTCGTGCTGTGTCCTGTGTGTTCCTCGCTTTACTTTTAGTGTCTTTACTAATTAAAAATTCTTCCCTGAGAAAGTATGAGGAAGCAATCACAAACAAAAGGAATGATCTTTTAACAACGAGTGGAGTAGAAACAAGAACTTAGTAAAGCAGCATGGTCAGTGGTACACGCGTGGATGATCTAAAATAAAAGGGAAAATAGAACAAAAACCATCAATGGGTGTGCTAAGAAGCAAGATAGATAGATAGATAGATAGAGAGAGAGAGAGAGAGAGAGAGAGATAGAGCTAGATATAGAGATAGAGCGATAGAGATAGATAGAGATAGAGAGAGATAGATAGAGATATAGAAAGATAGATAGAGATAAAGATAGAGATAAAGCGATAGAGATAAAGAGATAGAGAGAGATAGAGATAGATAGATAGAGATAGAGAGAGATAGAGATAGATAGATATAGATAGATATATAGAGAGACAGATAGAGATAGAGCGATAGAGATAGGGATAGAGATATAGAGAGAGAGATGGATAGATAGATAGATAGAGAGAGAGAGAGAGAGAGAGAGAGAGAGAAGAAAGAGTGAACTCCAGCGGTGCAGTTATTTATTGTAAAGGTTAAGGTAAAGGTAAAGTATGACTATTATTACTACTACTACAACTGCTACTACTACTACTATTACTACTACTATTACTACTACTACATGTATTATTATTACTACTATATCTACTACTATTACTACTACTATTACTACTACTACTACTGCTGCTGCTACTACTACTACTATTACTACTACTAATACTACTACTAATACTACTGCTATTACAATTACTACTACTACTACTCCTGCTACTAGTACTACTATTACTATTACTACTACTAAAACTACTAATACTACTGCTACTACAATTACTACTACTACTACTCCTGCTACTACTACTACTCCTGCTACTACTACTACTATTACTATTACTACTACTAACACTATTTATACTACTACTACTACAATTACTACTATTACTCCTTCTACTTCTATTACTATTACTACTACTACTATTACTATTACTACAAATACTGCTGCTATTACCACTATTACTACTACTTATTCTACTGCCACTACTGCTACTACTAAAACTAATACTACTATTACAACTATTACAACTACTACAACTACAACTCTACATTTAAGATCCATGTTTGGCCGGCATATAATAGCACTGACAACACGAGTCTGCAATATTTTAATTTCATATTTTAGATAAAACATCAACTTCCGGTACTTCATAGAATTTTCCTCGCGCCCACAATGTTGCAACTATATTCTGAACCAAAAAAAAATAATTTTAAGATGAACAGATTTCATCATAGCCTGCCTGCATAACGTTTACAACCTGTTTCCTTGAAATAATGTCAAATTAAACCTACAATAAAAGGAAAGAAGATTTTATAACCCAAATTATCAGTGAAAGAAATAAAACAAAACGTGTATAAGGCTGAATAAAATAAGAGTAAAAAAGCATTTCGCACTGACATATGGCTCAAGGACAGATCAAGCAAGTAAAAACGAATATGATGTATAATTACGAATAACAGCTTGTGCTACGGGCAGTAATTATGCCCCTAAAAAAAAAAAACATAACCTCCCTTGGTGACTTCTAGTCGATTTGTCGATCTCGACATCCCGTCGTTTCTTTCATTGTCGTCCGACCCAGTGTCTCGTGAAGACAGAAGGGCACAGAGTGTGGGTTTGTTCCGGTTGACTTGTCTAAGGCTAACGGGCTCTTATGCAAGTGTTGCAATGTCGAGACGATGCCATGCTGGGAGTAGGGATTTGACCGTAGTTAAGTCCGTTGATTTAGCAGGTTGAACGACATGTGATTGACGTGCTGAATTAAGAGGAGCCGGTTAATTTAATAAATTATTTTTTTAACTGGTCAAAAATGACGGTAGCGAGGATTTGTTCACTGTTATTATAATCATTAAGATTTCAGTGTCTTCTGTAGCATATGTCTTCAACAGAATTATTTCATTTATTCCTATTTTGGGCTAATAGTTCTTGTTTGGTCCATTGGTACTATTCCTTTCATTTCGTCATCTTATGCTAGTGTCATCTTTACAAGGAAGCATATCAATCGGTGTTCCTCGTGTTTTATGACGTCTTGTATTAGTGGTAGACGTAGGCAAGATTGAAGTGACGTCTTGTGTTGGTGGTAGACGTAGGCAAGATTGAAGTGACGTCGTGTGTTTGTGGTAGACGTAGGCAAGATTGAAGTGACGTTTTGTATTGGTGCTAGTCGTAGGCAAGATTGAAGTGACGTTTTGTATTGGTGCTAGACGTAGGCAAGATTGAAGTGACGTTTTGTATTGGTGGTAGATGTAGGCAAGATTTAAGTGACGTTTTGTGTTGGTGGTAGACGCAGTCAAGATTGAAGTGACGTCTTGTGTTGGTGGTAGACGTAGGCAAGATTGAAGTGACGTTTTGTATTGGTGCTAGACGTAGGCAAGATTGAAGTGACGTTTTGTATTGGTGGTAGACGTAGGCAAGATTGAAGTGACGTCTTGTGTTGGTGGTTGACGTAGGATGAATTGAAGTGACGTCTTGCATTGGTGGTAGACGTAGGCAAGATTGAAGTGATGTCTTGTATTGGTGGTAGACGTAGGCAAGATTGAAGTGACGTCTTGTGTTGGTGGTTGACGTAGGATGAATTGAAGTGACGTCTTGTATTGGTGGTAGACGTAGGCAAGATTGAAGTGATGTCTTGTATTGGTGGTTGACGTAGGCAAGATTGAAGTGACGTCTTGTATTGGTGGTAGAATTATGCAAGATTGAAGTGACGTCTTGTGTTGGTGGTAGACGTAGGCAAGATTGAAGTGACGTCTTGTGTTGGTGGTAGACATATGCAAGATTGAAGTGACGTCTTGTGTTGGTGGTAGACATATGCAAGATTGAAGTGACGTCTTGTGTTGGTGGTAGACATATGCAAGATTGAAGTGACGTCTTGTGTTGGTGGTAGACATATGCAAGATTGAAGTGACGTCTTGTGTTGGTGGTAGACATATGCAAGATTGAAGTGACGTCTTGTGTTGGTGGTAGACATATGCAAGAAGTAGAAGTGACGTCTTGTGTTGGTGGTAGAATTATGCAAGATTGAAGTGACGTCTTGTGTTGGTGGTAGACATATGCAAGATTGAAGTGACGTCTTGTGTTGGTGGTAGACATATGCAAGATTGAAGTGACGTCTTGTGTTGGTGGTAGACATATGCAAGATTGAAGTGACGTCTTGTGTTGGTGGTAGCCATATGCAAGAAGTAGAAGTGACGTCTTGTGTTGGTGGTAGAATTATGCAAGATTGAAGTGACGTCTTGTGTTGGTGGTAGAATTATGCAAGATTGAAGTGACGTCTTGTGTTGGTGGTAGACATATGCAAGATTGAAGTGACGTCTTGTGTTGGTGGTAGACATATGCAAGATTGAAGTGACGTCTCGTGTTGGTGGTAGACATATGCAAGAAGTAGAAGTGACGTCTTGTGTTGGTGGTAGACATATGCAAGAAGTAGAAGTGACGTCTTGTGTTGGTGGTAGACATATGCAAGATTGAAGTGACGTCTTGTGTTGGTGGTAGACATATGCAAGATTGAAGTGACGTGTGGTGGGTGGTAGACATATGCAAGAAGTAGAAGTGACGTCTTGTGTTGGTGGTAGACATATGCAAGAAGTAGAAGTGACGTCTTGTGTTGGTGGTAGACATATGCAAGATTGAAGTGACGTCTTGTGTTGGTGGTAGACATATGCAAGATTGAAGTGACGTCTTGTGTTGGTGGTAGACATATGCAAGAAGTAGAAGTGACGTCTTGTGTTGGTGGTAGACATATGCAAGAAGTAGAAGTGACGTCTTGTGTTGGTGGTAGACATATGCAAGAAGTAGAAGTGACGTCTTGTGTTGGTGGTAGACATATGCACGTCTTGTGTTGGTGGTAGACATATGCAAGAAGTAGAAGTGACGTCTTGTGTTGGTGGTAGACATATGCAAGATGCAAGAAGTAGAAGTGACGTCTTGTGTTGGTGGTAGACATATGCAAGAAGTAGAAGTGACGTCTTGTGTTGGTGGTAGACATATGCAAGAAGTAGAAGTGACGTCTTGTGTTGGTGGTAGACATATGCAAGAAGTAGAAGTGACGTCTTGTGTTGGTGGTAGACATATGCAAGAAGTAGAAGTGACGTCTTGTGTTGGTGGTAGACATATGCAAGAAGTAGAAGTGACGTCTTGTGTTGGTGGTAGCCATATGCAAGAAGTAGAAGTGACGTCTTGTGTTGGTGGTAGCCATATGCAAGAAGTAGAAGTGACGTCTTGTGTTGGTGGTAGACATATGCAAGAAGTAGAAGTGACGTCTTGTGTTGGTGGTAGACATATGCAAGAAGTAGAAGTGACGTCTTGTGTTGGTGGTAGACATATGCAAGAAGTAGAAGTGACGTCGTCTTGTGTTGGTGGTAGACATATGCAAGAAGTAGAAGTGACGTCTTGTGTTGGTGGTAGACATATGCAAGAAGTAGAAGTGACGTCTTGTGTTGGTGGTAGCCATATGCAAGAAGTAGAAGTGACGTCTTGTGTTGGTGGTAGCCATATGCAAGAAGTAGAAGTGACGTCTTGTGTTGGTGGTAGACATATGCAAGAAGTAGAAGTGACGTCTTGTGTTGGTGGTAGCCATATGCAAGAAGTAGAAGTGACGTCTTGTGTTGGTGGTAGCCATATGCAAGAAGTAGAAGTGACGTCTTGTGTTGGTGGTAGACATATGCAAGATTGAAGTGACGTCTTGTGTTGGTGGTAGACATATGCAAGTGAAGTAGAAGTGACGTCTTGTGTTGGTGGTAGACATATGCAAGAAGTAGAAGTGACGTCTTGTGTTGGTGGTAGACATATGCAAGATTGAAGTGACGTCTTGTGTTGGTGGTAGACATATGCAAGAAGTAGAAGTGACGTCTTGTGTTGGTGGTAGACATATGCAAGATTGAAGTGACGTCTTGTGTTGGTGGTAGACATATGCAAGATTGAAGTGACGTCTTGTGTTGGTGGTAGACATATGCAAGAAGTAGAAGTGACGTCTTGTGTTGGTGGTAGACATATGCAAGAAGTAGAAGTGACGTCTTGTGTTGGTGGTAGCCATATGCAAGAAGTAGAAGTGACGTCTTGTGTTGGTGGTAGACATATGCAAGAAGTAGAAGTGACGTCTTGTGTTGGTGGTAGACATATGCAAGAAGTAGAAGTGACGTCTTGTGTTGGTGGTAGACATATGCAAGAAGTAGAAGTGACGTCTTGTGTTGGTGGTAGCCATATGCAAGAAGTAGAAGTGACGTCTTGTGTTGGTGGTAGCCATATGCAAGAAGTAGAAGTGACGTCTTGTGTTGGTGGTAGACATATGCAAGAAGTAGAAGTGACGTCTTGTGTTGGTGGTAGCCATATGCAAGAAGTAGAAGTGACGTCTTGTGTTGGTGGTAGCCATATGCAAGAAGTAGAAGTGACGTCTTGTGTTGGTGGTAGACATATGCAAGAAGTAGAAGTGACGTCTTGTGTTGGTGGTAGATATATGCAAGAAGTAGAAGTGACGTCTTGTGTTGGTGGTAGACATATGCAAGAAGTAGAAGTGACGTCTTGTGTTGGTGGTAGACATATGCAAGAAGTAGAAGTGACGTCTTGTGTTGGTGGTAGACATATGCAAGAAGTAGAAGTGACGTCTTGTGTTGGTGGTAGACATATGCAAGATTGAAGTGACGTCTTGTGTTGGTGGTAGACATATGCAAGATTGAAGTGACGTCTTGTGTTGGTGGTAGACATATGCAAGATTGAAGTGACGTCTTGTGTTGGTGGTAGACATATGCAAGATTGAAGTGACGTCTTGTGTTGGTGGTAGACATATGCAAGAAGTAGAAGTGACGTCTTGTGTTGGTGGTAGAATTATGCAAGATTGAAGTGACGTCTTGTGTTGGTGGTAGACATATGCAAGATTGAAGTGACGTCTTGTGTTGGTGGTAGACATATGCAAGATTGAAGTGACGTCTTGTGTTGGTGGTAGACATATGCAAGATTGAAGTGACGTCTTGTGTTGGTGGTAGCCATATGCAAGAAGTAGAAGTGACGTCTTGTGTTGGTGGTAGAATTATGCAAGATTGAAGTGACGTCTTGTGTTGGTGGTAGACATATGCAAGATTGAAGTGACGTCTTGTGTTGGTGGTAGACATATGCAAGATTGAAGTGACGTCTTGTGTTGGTGGTAGACATATGCAAGATTGAAGTGACGTCTTGTGTTGGTGGTAGACATATGCAAGATTGAAGTGACGTCTTGTGTTGGTGGTAGACATATGCAAGATTGAAGTGACGTCTTGTGTTGGTGGTAGACATATGCAAGATTGAAGTGACGTCTTGTGTTGGTGGTAGACATATGCAAGATTGAAGTGACGTCTTGTGTTGGTGGTAGACATATGCAAGAAGTAGAAGTGACGTCTTGTGTTGGTGGTAGACATATGCAAGAAGTAGAAGTGACGTCTTGTGTTGGTGGTAGACATATGCAAGATTGAAGTGACGTCTTGTGTTGGTGGTAGACATATGCAAGAAGTAGAAGTGACGTCTTGTGTTGGTGGTAGCCATATGCAAGAAGTAGAAGTGACGTCTTGTGTTGGTGGTAGACATATGCAAGAAGTAGAAGTGACGTCTTGTGTTGGTGGTAGACATATGCAAGAAGTAGAAGTGACGTCTTGTGTTGGTGGTAGACATATGCAAGAAGTAGAAGTGACGTCTTGTGTTGGTGGTAGACATATGCAAGAAGTAGAAGTGACGTCTTGTGTTGGTGGTAGACATATGCAAGAAGTAGAAGTGACGTCTTGTGTTGGTGGTAGCCATATGCAAGAAGTAGAAGTGACGTCTTGTGTTGGTGGTAGACATATGCAAGAAGTAGAAGTGACGTCTTGTGTTGGTGGTAGACATATGCAAGAAGTAGAAGTGACGTCTTGTGTTGGTGGTAGACATATGCAAGAAGTAGAAGTGACGTCTTGTGTTGGTGGTAGACATATGCAAGATTGAAGTGACGTCTTGTGTTGGTGGTAGACATATGCAAGAAGTAGAAGTGACGTCTTGTGTTGGTGGTAGACATATGCAAGAAGTAGAAGTGACGTCTTGTGTTGGTGGTAGACATATGCAAGAAGTAGAAGTGACGTCTTGTGTTGGTGGTAGACATATGCAAGAAGTAGAAGTGACGTCTTGTGTTGGTGGTAGACATATGCAAGAAGTAGAAGTGACGTCTTGTGTTGGTGGTAGACATATGCAAGAAGTTGAAGTGACGTCTTGTGTTGGTGGTAGACATATGCAAGAAGTAGAAGTGACGTCTTGTGTTGGTGGT
>JAVIAB010000145.1:38085902-38348402 GCA_032433765.1 Megaustenia siamemsis | reverse complement strand
GTGAGATCCGAGGTCTATACCTCTCTGTGCAGTGAGATCCGAGGTCTATACCTCTCTGTGCAGTGAGATCCGAGGTCTATACCTCTCTGTGCAGTGAGATCCGAGGTCTATACCTCTTTGTGCAGTGAGATCCAAGATCTATACCTCTCTGTGCAGTGAGATCCGAGGTCTATACCTCTTTGTGCAGTGAGATCCGAGGTCTATACCTCTCTGTGCAGTGAGATCCGAGGTCTATACCTCTTTGTGCAGTGAGATCCGAGGTCTATACCTCTCTGTGCAGTGAGATCCGAGGTCTATACCTCTTTGTGCAGTGAGATCCAAGGTATATACCTCTTTGTGCAGTGAGATCCAAGGTCTATACCTTTCTGTGCAGTGAGATCCGAGGTCTATACCTCTTTGTGCCGTGAGATCCGAGGTCTATACCTCTCTGTGCAGTGAGATCCGAGGTCTATACCTCTCTGTGCAGTGATATATAAGGCCTAACCCTCTCTGGACAATGAGATCCAAGCTCTAGCCCTCTCTGGGCAGTTAGAGACAAGGTCTAGACCTCTCTGGGCATTAGGATCCATCTTCTAGCTCTCTCTGGGCAGTGAAATACAAGGTCCTGCCCACTCTGGGCAGTGAGATCCAAGGTCTAGCGCTCTCTGGGCAGTGATATCCAAGGTATAGCGCTCTCTAGGCAGTGACATCCAAGTTTAATCCTCTCTGCGCAGTGAAATCCAAGGTCTAGCCCTCTCTGGGGCAGTGATATCCAAGGTATAGCGCTCTCTAGGCAGTGACATCCAAGTTTAATCCTCTCTGCGCAGTGAGATCCAAGGTCTAGCCCTCTCTGGACAGTGAGATCATACATCTAGCTCTCTCTGGACAGTGAAATCCAAGGTCTAGCTCTCTTAGGGCAGCGAAATCCAAGGTCTAGCCCTCTCTGGGCAGTGAGATCCAAGGTCTAGCGCTCTCTGGGCAGTGAGATCTATGGCCTAGCTCTCTCTGGGCAGTAGGTTCCAAGGTCTAGCTCTCTATGTGCAGTGAAATCCAAGGTATAGCCCTCTCTGGGCAGTGAAATCTTAGGTCTAGCCCTCTCAGCGCAGTGAGATCCAAGGTCTAGCCCTCTCAGCGCAGTGAGATCCAAGGTCTTGTCCTCTCTGGGCAGTGAGATACAAGGTCTAGACCTGCGGTGAGATCTGAGGTCAAGCCCTCTCTCGGCAGTGAGACCTGAGGACTAGACCTCTCTGTGTAGTGAGATCCGAGTTCTAGCCCCCTCTGCGCAGTGAGATCCAAGGTCTAGACCTCTCTGGGCCGTGCGATCCAAGGTCTAGACCTCTCTGTGTAGTGAGATTTCAGGTATAGCCCGCTCTGCGCAGTAAGATCCAAGGTCTAGTCATCTCTATGTAATGAGATCCAACGTATAGCCCTCTCTGCGCAATGAGATCCAAGGTCTAGCCCTCTCTTGGCAGTGAGATCCAGGGTCTAGACCGCTCTGGGCAGTGAGATCCAAGGTCTAGCGCTATCTGTGCAGTGAAATCCAAGGTCTAACTTTCTCTGTGCTGTGTGATCCAAGGTATATCCCTCCCTGGGCAGTGAGATCTAAGGTCTAGACCTCTCTGTGCAGCGAGATCCAAAGGATCGCCCTCTCTGGGCAGTTAGATCCAAAGTCTAGCGCTCTCTGGGCAGTGGGATTCAAGGTCTAGCTCTCTCTGTGCAGTGAAATGCAAGGTCTAGCTCTCTCTGAGTAGTGTGATCCAAGGTATTGCCCTCTCTGCGCAGTGAGGTCCAATGTCTAGACCTCTCTTGGCAGTGAACTCCAAGGTCTAGCCATCTCTGGGCAGTGAGATCCAAGGTCTAGCTCTCTCTGGGCAGTGGGATTCAAGGTCTAGCTCTCTCTGTGCAGTGAAATCCAAGGTCTTGCCCTCTTTGGGCAGTGAGATCCAAGGTCTAGCTCTCTCTGTGTAGTGTGATCCAAGGTATTGCCCACTCTGCGCAGTGAGATCCAAAGTCTCACCCTCTCTGGGCAGTGAGATCAAAGGTCTAGCCCTCTCTGGACAGTTAGATCAAAGGTCTAGACCTCTCAGTGCAGTGTGATCCAAGGAATATCCCTCTCTGGGCAGTGAGATCTAAGGTCTAGACCTCTTTGTGCAGAGAAATCAAAGGTCTAGACCTCTCTGTGCAGCGAGATCCTAGGTCTAGTCCTCCCTTGGCAGTGAGATCCAAAGTCTCACCCTCTCTGGGCAGTGAGATCAAAGGTCTAGACCTCTCTGGGCAGTGGGATTCAAGGTCTAACTCTCTCTGGGCAGTGAATTCGAAGGTCTAGCCATCTTTGGGCAGTGAGATCCAAGGTCTAGCGCTCTCTGGGCAGTGAGATCCAAAGTCTAGCGCTCTCTGGGCAGTGGGATTCAAGGTCTAGCTCTCTCTCTGTGCAGTGAAATCCAAGGTCTAGTTCTCTCTGTGTAGTGTGATCCAAGGTATTGCCCTCTCTGCGCAGTGAGGTCCAATGTCTAGACCTCTCTGGACAGTGAATTCTAAGGTCTAGCCATCTCTGTGCAGTGAAATCCAAGGTCTAGCGCTCTCTGGGCAGTGAGATTCAAGGTCTAGTTCTCTCTGTGCAGTGAAATCCAAGGTCTAGCTCTCTCTGTGTAGTGTGATCCACGGTATTGCCCTCTCTGGGATGTTAGATCCTAGGTCTAGCCCTCTCTGGGCAGTTAGATCCTAGGTCTAGCCCTCTCTGGGCATTTAGATCCTAGGTCTAGCCCTCTCTGGGCAGTTAGATCCTAGGTCTAGCCCTCTCTGGGCAGTTAGATCCTAGGTCTAGCCCTCTCTGGGCAGTTAGATCCTAGGTCTAGCCCTCTCTGGGCAGTTAGATCCTAGGTCTAGCCCTCTCTGGGATGTTAGATCCTAGGTCTAGCCCTCTCTGGGCAGTTAGATCCTAGCTCTAGCCCTCTCTGGGCAGTTAGATCCTAGGTCTAGCCCTCTCTGGGCAGTTAGATCCTAGGCCTAGCCCTCTCTGGGCAGTCAGATCCTAGGTCTAGCCCTCTCTGAGTAGTGAGATCCAAGATCCCTCTAAGAAAAACACAAAACATAGAAGGTCCCGTGTACATTTGCGCACGTAAAGATTCCCTTAAAGAAACTGTCAGCAATCACCTACCTAGGCGGTGGTATGGAGTTCGTTCACGTGGGTCAGGGTTTCTTCTCATTTTCTCGAGATTCTCTGGTAGATGAAGGGGAACGGATGTCGGAGCACCTATAGATTCTACCGGTGTGTAGTGATGATAATGTTGACACTTTCTCTTGTCTATCTCATGGACGATGGAATGAGAGATGTCTTATAATACAACTAACACTCGATCGTTAACACTTCTTGTAAAATTGTATTTGTCGGCAACCACTTTACGTGCCCAATCCATGTGACAGCTATTACTCCTCCTCGTTTTGTGTCTAATTTTTTCACTTCATATTGTATCCAGTATCGTTGCATCAAGTGATCTTCGAAGACATTTCATTTGAATATTTTGTAAACTTTCTTTTCTCCTTCGCAGTTAATGTCCACGTTTGACACTAATATCATTACATGGGATCATATTTTAGACTGTTCATCCCTTGCCAAAAAGAACTTTCTATTATTTCTCTTATAAATGACCTTTCACGTACAGACGGTTGTCAACTAAATTCTGTAATCTGGAAATTGAAGAAACATCTCATTTATTTTATAGTATATTATCACATAAAATATCGTCATCATCAAGTACGGTGCCTGCTGGCGTAGATGATCATGTCTCTCCACAACTTTCGATCTCGACAGCTATTTATCATTTCTGTTGTTGACCTTCTGTCAAGCCATTTTCTTAAGCTGTCTGGTATTTCTTCTCTTTGCTTCTATCTATCTCTTCGTCCCTCAATTTTCTCAGTTGTTACAATATATTCCAGCTATTTCTTGTTCATTATATGACCCAAAAAAATGATGATTGTTTCTATCTAATATTAGTTCGACATTCCTTCAGATGAAAGATATGGGATTAACTCCCATGGGCACAGCCAGAAAGGAGAAACTTAGTGGGAGTGTAAGAAGACTTACAAACCAACATAGAACTGGAGTCGTCAGTCGCTGGACACCGCGAGACTTGATGTGGAGGAGATCTGAGCACCTATGGACATGTTCGGAGTGCAATGATGATGACCCGCAAATAACTCAATAACTCAAATGTTAGTTTAGATGGTTAGTTAGTTGGAAGAGTTCAAGTCGGGTGGTTAATTTGCTAGATGTGTAAGTTTGTTGGTTGAATAGTTCATTGACTGGGTTGGTAGTTCGTTGGATAGTTATTTGTTTAAAGTTTAGACCGTCAGTAGGTTAGATGGGTAGCATTGGGTGGTTAGTTGGTTAGATGGGTAGCATTGGGTGGTTAGTTGGTTAGATGGGTAGCATTGGGTGGTTAGTTGGTTAGATGGGTAGCATTGGGTGGTTAGTTGGTTAGATGGGTAGCATTGGGTGGTTAGTTGGCTAGATGGGTAGCATTGGGCGGTTAGTTGGTTAGATGGGTAGCATTGAGTGGTTAGTTGGTTAGATGGGTAGCATTAGGTGGTTAGTTGGTTAGATGGGTAGCATTGGGTGGTTAGTAGGTTAGATGGGTAGCATTGAGTGGTTAGTTGGTTAGATGGGTAGCATTGGGTGGTTAGTAGGTTAGATGGATAGCATTGGGTGGTTAGTTGGTTAGATGGGTAGCATTGGGTGGTTAGTTGGTTAGATGGGTAGCATTGGGTGGTTAGTTGGTTAGATGGGTAGCATTGGGTGGTAAGTTTGTTAGATGGGTAGCATTGGGTGGTTAGTTGGTTAGATGGGTAGCATTGGGTGGTTAGTTGGTTAGATGGGTAGCATTGGGTGGTTAGTTGGTTAGATGGGTAGCATTGAGTGGTTAGTTGGTTAGATGGGTAGCATTGGGTGGTTAGTTGGTTAGATGGGTAGCATTGGGTGGTTAGTTGGTTAGATGGGTAGCATTGGGTGGTTAGTTGGTTAGATGGGTAGCATTGGGTGGTTAGTTGGTTAGATGGGTAGCATTGGGTGGTTAGTTGGCTAGATGGGTAGCATTGGGCGGTTAGTTGGTTAGATGGGTAGCATTGAGTGGTTAGTTGGTTAGATGGGTAGCATTAGGTGGTTAGTTGGTTAGATGGGTAGCATTGGGTGGTTAGTAGGTAGATGGGTAGCATTGAGTGGTTAGTTGGTTATATGGGTAGCATTGGGTGGTTAGTAGGTTAGATGGATAGCATTGGGTGGTTAGTTGGTTAGATGGGTAGCATTGGGTGGTTAGTTGGTTAGATGGGTAGCATTGGGTGGTTAGTTGGTTAGATGGGTAGCATTGGGTGGTAAGTTTGTTAGATGGGTAGCATTGGGTGGTTAGTTGGTTAGATGGGTAGCATTGGGTGGTTAGTTGGTTAGATGGGTAGCATTGGGTGGTTAGTTGGTTAGATGGGTAGCATTGAGTGGTTAGTTGGTTAGATGGGTAGCATTGGGTGGTTAGTTGGTTAGATGGGTAGCATTGGGTGGTTAGTTGGTTAGATGGGTAGCATTGGGTGGTTAGTTGGTTAGATGGGTAGCATTGGGTTGTTAGTTGGTTAGATGGGTAGCATTGGGTGGTTAGTTGGTTAGATGGGTAGCATTGGGTGGTTAGTTGGTTAGATGGGTAGCATTGGGTGGTTAGTTGGTTAGATGGGTAGCATTGGGTGGTTAGTTGGTTAGATGGGTAGCATTGGGTGGTTAGTTTGTTAGATGGGTAGCATTGAGTGGTTAGTTGGTTAGATGGGTAGCATTGGGTGGTTAGTTGGTTAGATGGGTAGCATTGGATGATTAGTTGGTTAGATGGGTAGCAGTGGGTGGTTAGTTGGTTAGGTGGGTAGCATTGGGTTGTTAGTTGGTTAGATGGGTAGCATTGGGTTGTTAGTTGGTTAGATGGGTAGCATTGGGTTGTTAGTTGGTTAGATTGGTAGCATTTCATGGTTAATTGATTAGATGGGTAGCATTGGGTGGTTAGCTTTTTAGATAGGTAGCATTGAGTGGTTAGTTGGTTAGATGAATAGCATTGAGTGGTTAGATTATAAAATGAGTAGCATTGGGTGGTTAGTTAATTAGACGGATAGCATTGGGTGATTAGTTGATTGGATGGGTAGTTAGTGTTATGTAGATGGTTAGTTGGTTATATATATATATATTGTTAATTGAGTGGTTAGTTGGTTAAATGGGTAGTGTTAATTGGATAGTTAATTGGTAAAATGGGTAGTTAGTGATAGTTTAATAGTGTTTTTTTAGATAGATAGTTACTGTTAGTTTGATGGTTAGTTTTTTAGATATTTAGCTTTTTTGGTGGTTAGTTGGTTGGGTTGTTAATTGACTGAAAGGTTTATTATTTGGATGGTTATTTTTTGGATTGCTAGCTTCCTGGTTGGGAATTAATATCCCTTGATAGGTAATTGGATTCCTTTTTAAGTAAGCAGTGGTAGCGTAGTGGTTAGTGAGCTGGTCTACTGTGGATACGAACTCAGATTTATTTTCTCTCCTGAACATCTCATAAGTTCAGCAAGATGATTGATTTTTGTGTGAGGAAGAATGGCGACTTGGCGTTGTTCTGTCTACACTAAACCTAAATTGTGTCACTGATTTCAAAATGACGAAGAAAGGGCAGTCAATAGCGGGGTGTAACGCACATTCATATAAGGTATAGTGACAGCTAAGAAGAGTAATGGAGAGGTTCTGAGAGAGGTCAAAGCAAAAAGAGAGCTAATTTCCAATGTTAGGAAGAGACAATCATCATTTTTTGGCCATGTAATGAGAAGAGAACAACTTGAATATATTGTAACAACTGGAAAAATTGAGAGACGAAGAGATAGAGGGAAGCAAAGAGAAAAAATACCAGACAGCTTAAGAGAATGACTTGGCAGAAGTTCAACAACAGAAATGATAAATAGCTGCCGAGATCGAAAGTTGTGGAGAGACATGATCACCTACGCCACTAGGCCCGGTACTTGATGATGATGATGATGATGACAGATTTACAAAAAAGGAACACAACAAAGTAATGACGTTTCGGCCAACATGCGGCTTTCTTAAGAAAACTAGAACAACGACAACACACGATGAGGTACAGATAAATATTACTACATCTAGGATGATTGTGACAGGTAAGTTAAAGAGAAATGGACAGAGGGATAAGAGACCTGATGATGAAATGAGAGAAAGATATATGTGCTACATGTTGGAGGTTATGTGAGATGTGAGATGTGAGATGTGAGATGTGGAAGTATAAGTAAAGAGTAAAAAGTAAATATTCCATCCACGTCTTGCTAGGCGTATGAAGAATAAGGTGTTAGTGACCATATTTTATCTATGACCACGGCGCATTTTTGGGTGATGTGGTCAGTATCACGCCAGGCCGCATTTACTTCCCAGAAAAATCTCTGGTACCAATTTTTTAGAGGCTGGGTGAACCGCAGAGCCTTGTCAGTCCAAAAAAAAAAAATATCCGCCACTGATGGGGATCGAACCCGTACCTTTCAGGTCAGGATGTGAGCACCCTAACCACTCAGCCACCGAGGCTCCTGAAGTAAAAGTATATCTAGAGAAAAGATAATATATTAAAATGAGACTTAGCTGTAGACAGGATACGCCAGTTTCCAATTAGAAATGGCAGTCAAATACCGGATGAAGGACCGACTAGTCCCGTGGTTATAATCAGTCACGTGGTTAGACCCGAGGTCAGGCGGGTTATAACGCTGACAAGTTGACGAAAACAAATCTTGGTCGATGAAGAGAGAAGGCACTAGATAGCTTGGAATCATGGCACGTTAAAGAGTCAACAAAATATTTGATCCCATAAACTTAGAACAAAGAGTTATGGTAGAACATGGTTGCCTAACGGATGCTTGCACAGAATAAAAGGAAGGAAATGGCAATACAAAATCACTAACGTAGAACTACGGTAACGTGTCAGACAAATACTTCTTATTCTTCTTCTATCCTTCCTCTGCTGCCGTTGGCGTCGAGGGGAGAAACAATCTGCGATACTTTGCTTGCACAAGTAAAAGTAAATAAATATTACAAGAGTAAAAAGTGTTCACAACTTTTAAAAGTATTTTGTAAATATTTATTTACTTAAAAGTGTTTGTTGAAGCCAAAATAATGGAAAAACAATCGCGATCAGACAAATACCAATGGACAAAAAGATACAACGAAGATGATGGAGCTGGATAGGACACACTGCGGAGGCCAATTGAGAGTGTTACACGACAGGTTACTTTTTGGAATACCCAGGAGAATGAAAACGATGAAGACTAAAATATTCTTGGTTAAGTCAGGTGTAAGCAGAGGAGAAAATGATGGGGAAGACATGGGATGATCTTAAAAGAATGGCAAGAAACAGAACGACTTGGAAAGTGTTTGTTGAAGACCTATGCTCCACATGGAGGTGAAAGGATTTGCTGAAGACCTATGCTCCAAAGGGAGCTGAAAGTGTTTGTTGAAGACCTATGCTCCACAGGGAGCTTAAAGTGTTTGTTGAAGACCTATGCTCCACAGGGAGCTGAAAGTGTTTGTTGAAGACCTATGCTCCACAGGGAGCTGAAAGTGTTTGTTGAAGACCTATGCTCCAGAGGGAGCTGAAAGTGTTTTTTAAAGACGTATGCTCCACATGGAGCTGAAAGTGTTTGTTGAAGACCTATACTCCACTGGGAGATGAACGTGTTTGTTGAAGACCTATGCTCCACAGGGAGCTGAATGGTAGTAGAAGAAATTGGTCGCCTAAACCAGCAAGTATGGTACATGATGATGATAATTATTACAAAATATGAACACTAACAGCATAGCCCTTACACTTCCCACTTGAACATGCCTGAAATTGTTTTCTTTTGAATATTTTTAAAAAATTTCTTTCCTTAAAAATAAGAAGGGAGCAAACAAAACAAAAAAACGATTTTTAGACAAAGATAACATGTGACAAGATCGAAGAGAGATAAATTTGCAAAATAAAAATAACACCAAAAAAAAAATCATGATTAGAAACATAGAAACGTTGAAGTTCTGTCATCTGTTGCCAGACATTTCATGGACCCCAGCTTGTTCTAGGAAGGAAGGACGCTTGTCTAGCCCATCTATTGATCTTCAAGCAGTTTCCTGAGGTTCTAAATCATAGTTATTTCCCCTGGTAAGATGGAGCTGAATACAGGGGACAGGTCTACAATTTTCCTTATGGATTCTCGCTCGCAGATCAAGTCACATGAGTTCTGGCCTCATCAATAGATCAATGCTAATGGAAGAGTAGAAAGACAGTGAGGAATGACTGGACGGAAAGAAGAGCGGAAAATAGAATAAACTATTTATCTCTACTGAGACGTTCTCATTGAGGAGAAGAATAAAGAGGATGTTACTGAGAATTGACGATAAAAGCGTTGAAGAGTATATCGCATTTTGTTTATTTTGTGCCGTTGTGTTGTATTTGTTTTCAAAATAAAATGTGTTATTTATTTCATGGATAGGTTTCTTTGTTTTGAAGCTGCGGGAGTGAAATCTAACACAGAAAACAAAGGTTGGAGTCAATCACAGTAAAAGCCCCGTCACGCCAAGTGGCGTATAGGGAATAAGTGGTACAGTCGGCACCGTCGGTATTACGCCCGTGCCGCTTTACTTTCCCAGAAAAAAATGCGGTACCCATTTAAGGCTGGGTAAACCGGAAGCCGTCGGTTGGGATCGAACTCTTTCTCTTGTCCTTTGTAGTCCAGTTCACTAACCACTGAGCTATCGCGGCTCCCTAGGTAAAGGTAAAGTACGAGACTTGAATCGCCGTATTAGCACGAGTGTTTTAACCCATATGTGCTCGCCCGACTATCCAGAAGTGTTCGGAGACTTCTGGATATAGTCGCTTCAAGCATCGAAACCCACGATGCGGGAGACATTCCTCACCTTCCCAAAGTACTATTATGAATTAAATTTATTGCTAACAGCGGCTGGGTCGACCGCGGGAGTTTTTTTTTTCCAACCACGAGTACAACTCACACTGGCCATGCAGAAGAGAACAACTAGAATATATTGTAACAACTGGGAAAAATTGAGGGACGAAGAGATAGAGGGAAGCACAGAGAAAAGATACCAGACAGCTTAAGAGAAAGGCTTGACAGAAGGCTAACAACAGAAATGATAATAACTTTCGAGATCGAAAGTTGTGGAGAGACATGATCACCTACGCCAGCAGGCATAGTACTTGATGATTATGATTGTATAGAATCTTTTGGCATTCCTTCGAGATGAGCAAACCGTTTCATTTGTTGTCTATGCGTGTAATTTAGAATTGATCCAATTGCTAATCTCTCTCTTAGAACATTATTCAGAAAGTATAAAATGTTTAGTTGTGGTCATATCTACTGCCTTATGATGATATATATATATATATATATATATATATATATATATATTGTCTTATGATGATATCTACTGTCTTGTGATATCTACTGTCTTATGATATCTACTGTCTTGTGGTAATATCTGCTGTCTTGTGATGATATCTACTGTCTTGTGATATCTACTGTCTTGTGGTAATATCTACTGTCTTGTGATGATATCTACTGTCTTGTGATGATATCTACTGTCTTGTGATGATATCTACTGTCTTGTGATATCTACTGTCTTGTGATGATATATACTGTCTTGTGATGATATCTACTGTCTTGTGATATCTACTGTCTTGTGGTAATATCTACTGTCTTGTGATGATATCTACTTCTTGTGATGATATCTACTGTCTTGTGATGATATCTACTGTCTTGTGATGATATCTACTGTCTTGTGATGATATCTACTGTCTTGTGATATCTTCTGTCCTGTGATGATTTCTACTGTCTTGAGATGATGTATATTGTCTTGTGATGATTTCTACTGTCTTGTGATGATATCTACTGCCTTGGGATAATATATACTGTCTTGTGATGATTTCTACTGTCTTGTTGTGATATCTACTGTCTTGTGAAGATATCTACTGTCTTGATATAATATCTACTGTCTTGTGATGCTATATATTGTCTTGTGATGTTTTCTACTGTCTTGTGACGATAGCTACTGTCTTGTGATGATAGCTACTGTGTTGTGATGATATATATATTGTCTTGTGATGATAGCTACTGTGTTGTGATGATATATATTGTCTTGTGGTGATATCTACTGTCTTGTGATAATATGTACTGTCTTGTGAAGATATCTACTGCCTTGTGAAGATATATGGAATAATAGAACAAAGAAGTATGTGTTAGCACTCGGAAAAATTGACAGACAAACAACAATAGAAAAAAACGAAGAACAATATATGGTCCGAAGTGGGATCGAACCCGTACTCAGTGGCACCGCGCCTTGCCACGAGAAGCCGAACGCTTGGTACACTGCCACGCAGCCAACTAAAAAATTGGCTATTGCAGTAGTGTCTTCCACGAAAGGCGATCTCAATGACTATAGCATAGGGTAACGATCACAGACCGGAAATAAATTGTATATTTGTACTTTCCTATTAATGCAAGTATCTCCCAGTAGGGCTGAATACTTGTGTTGTAGACAAACATTTATTGGACGAAACAGCACGAATAGTAGTTCCCAGTGGTTATATACTGGGTACAAATAATAATACATAAATATTATTATATGGGGAACTTCCGAGGCGATAATAGGGAATAATAGAACAAAGAAGTATGTGTTAGCACTCGGAAAAATTGACAGACAAACAACAATAGAAAAAAACGAAGAACAATATATGGTCCGAAGTGGGATCGAACCCGTACTCAGTGGCACCGCGCCTTGCCACGAGAAGCCGAACGCTTGGTACACTGCCACGCAGCCAACTAAAAAATTGGCTATTGCAGTAGTGTCTTCCACGAAAGGCGATCTCAATGACTATAGCATAGGGTAACGATCACAGACCGGAAATAAATTGTATATTTGTACTTTCCTATTAATGCAAGTATCTCCCAGTAGGGCTGAATACTTGTGTTGTAGACAAACATTTATTGGACGAAACAGCACGAATAGTAGTTCCCAGTGGTTATATACTGGGTACAAATAATAATACATAAATATTATTACATGGGGAACTTCCGAGGCGATAATAGGGAATAATAGAACAAAGAAGTATGTGTTAGCACTCGGAAAAATTGACAGACAAACAACAATAGAAAAAAACGAAGAACAATATATGGTCCGAAGTGGGATCGAACCCGTACTCAGTGGCACCGCGCCTTGCCACGAGAAGCCGAACGCTTGGTACACTGCCACGCAGCCAACTAAAAAATTGGCTATTGCAGTAGTGTCTTCCACGAAAGGCGATCTCAATGACTATAGCATAGGGTAACGATCACAGACCGGAAATAAATTGTATATTTGTACTTTCCTATTAATGCAAGTATCTCCCAGTAGGGCTGAATACTTGTGTTGTAGACAAACATTTATTGGACGAAACAGCACGAATAGTAGTTCCCAGTGGTTATATACAGGGTACAAATAATAATACATAAATATTATTATATGGGGAACTTCCGAGGCGATAATAGGGAATAATAGAACAAAGAAGTATGTGTTAGCACTCGGAAAAATTGACAGACAAACAACAATAGAAAAAAACGAAGAACAATATATGGTCCGAAGTGGGATCGAACCCGTACTCAGTGGCACCGCGCCTTGCCACGAGAAGCCGAACGCTTGGTACACTGCCACGCAGCCAACTAAAAAATTGGCTATTGCAGTAGTGTCTTCCACTGGGAACTACTATTCGTGCTGTTTCGTCCAATAAATGTTTGTCTACAACACAAGTATTCAGCCCTACTGGGAGATACTTGCATTAATAGGAAAGTACAAATATACAATTTATTTCCGGTCTGTGATCGTTACCCTATGCTATAGTCATTGAGATCGCCTTTCGTGGAAGACACTACTGCAATAGCCAATTTTTTAGTTGGCTGCGTGGCAGTGTACCAAGCGTTCGGCTTCTCGTGGCAAGGCGCGGTGCCACTGAGTACGGGTTCGATCCCACTTCGGACCATATATTGTTCTTCGTTTTTTTCTATTGTTGTTTGTCTGTCAATTTTTCCGAGTGCTAACACATACTTCTTTGTTCTATTATTCCCTATTATCGCCTCGGAAGTTCCCCATATAATAATATTTATGTATTATTATTTGTGAAGATATATATTGTCTTGTGGTGATATCTACTGTCTTGTGGTGATATCTACTGTCTTGTTGTGATAGCTACTGTCTTGAGATGATATCTACTGTCTTGTGATGATTTATATATTGTCTTGTGATGATTTCTACAGGCTTGTGATGATAGCTACTGTCTTGTGATGATAGCTACCGTCTTTTGATTATAGCTACTGTATTGTGATGATATCTACTGTCTTGTGATGATAGCTTCTGTCTTGTGATGATAGCTACCGTCTTGTGATGATAGCTACTGTCTTGTGATAATAGCTACCGATTTGCGATAATAGTTGCTGTCTTGTGATGATATCTACTGTCTTGTTATGATAGCTACTGTGTTGTGATGATATATATTGTCTAGTGGTGATATCTACTGTCTTGTGATAATATGTACTGTCTTGTGAAGATATCTACTGTCTTGTGATGATATATATTGTCTTGTGATGATTTCCACTTTCTTGTGGTGATATCTACTCTCTTGTGGTGATATCTACTGTCTTGTGGTGATAGCTACTGTCTTGAGATAATATCTACTGTCTTGTGATGATTTATATATTGTCTTGTGATGATTTCTACTGTCTTGTGATGATAGCTACTGTCTTGTGATAATATCTACTGTCTTGTGATGATTTATATATTGTCTTGTGATGATTTCTACTGTCTTGCGATGATAGCTACTGTCTTGTGATGATATCTACCGTCTTTTGATTATAGCTACTGTATTGTGATGATATCTCCTGTCTTGTGATGATAGCTACCGTCTTGTGATGATAGCTACCGACTTGTGATGATAGCTACCGACTTGCGATAACAGTTGCTGTCTTGTGATTATATCTACTGTCTTGTGATGATATCTACTGTCTTGTGATTGTATCTACTGTCTTGTGATGATATCTACTGTCTTGTGATTGTATCTACTGTCTTTGATTATATCTACTGTTGTGATGATATTTATGGTTGTGATATCTACTGTCTTGTGATGATTTCTACTGTCTTGTGATGATATCTACTGTCTTGTGATTGTATCTTCTGTCTTTGATGATATCTACTGTTGTGATGATATTTATGGTTGTGATATCTACTGTCTTGTGATTGTATCTACTGTCTTATGATGATATCTACTGTCTTATGATGATATCTACTGTCTTGTGATGATATCTGCTGTTGTGATGATATCTACTGTTGTGATGATATCTACAGTTGTGATGATATCTACAGTTGTGATGATAGCTACTGTCTTGTGGTGATATCTGCTGTTGTGATGATATCTACTGTTTTTTATATCTACTGTCTTGTGATGATATCTACTGTCTTGTGATGATATCTACTGTTTTTTATGATATCTATGGTTGTGATGATATCTACTGTCTTGTGATGATAGCTACTGTCTTGTGATATCTACTGTTTTTTATGATATCTACGGTTGTGATGATATCTACTGTCTTGTGATGATATCTGCTGTTGTGATGATGTCTACTGTTTTTATATCTACTGTCTTGTGATGATATCTACTGTTGCGATGATATCTACGGTTGTGATTATATCTACTGTCTTGTGATGATATCTACTGTTGCGATGATATCTACTGTTGCGATGATATCTACGGTTGTGATGGTATCTACTGTCTTGTGATGATATCTACTGTTGCGATGATATCTACTGTTGTGATGGTATCTACTGTCTTGTGATGATATCTACTGTTGCGATGATATCTACGGTTGTGATAATAGCTACTGTCTTGTAATGATATCTACATTCTTGTGATGATAGCTACTGTCTTGCAACATATACTCTCTTATGATGATATCTACTGTCATGTGATGATACCTACTGTCTTGTGATGATATCTACTGTCTTGCGATTATAGCTACCATCTTGTGATGATATCTACTGTCTTGTGATGATATGTACTATCTTGTGACGATAGCTACTGTCTTATGATGATATCTGCTTTTGTAATGATATCTACTGTCTTGTGATATCTACTGTCTTATGATGATAGCTATTGTATTGTGATTACAGCTACTGTCTTATGATAATATCTACTGTCTTCTTATGATACCTACTGTCTTGTGATGATATCTGCTGTTGTGATGATATCTACCGTATTGCTGTGATATCTACTGTTGTGATGATATCTACTGTATTGTGATATATATTGCATTGTGATGATATCTACTGTCTTGTGATGCTATCTACTGTCTTGTGATGATAGCTACTGTCTTGTGATGATATATAATGTCTTGTGATGATATCTACTGTTTTAATATCTACTGTCTTGTGATAATAGCTACTGTCTATTGAGGATTGCTACTTTCTTGAATCACCATAAGTTAGCATCACCAAGCCTTGAAATTTAATTTTTTCTGAGAAGGAAATAATGTACTGGCGTAATGCTGTCCACGTCACACAAAAGTGCGCCAGAGGTTAAAAAAAGTAAAAGCACTAACATCATGTTCCCTCTATGCCATCGTGTTTTATGGTGTTCGCTCCCGTCGTTAATCTAACACATTTAATTCCGGTAGTGGTAACTATTTTTTATAGTTATTGTTATAGTTATTGTTATAGTTATTGTTATAGTTATTGTTATAGTTATTGTTATAGTTATTGTTATAGTTATTGTTATAGTTATTGTTATAATTATTTGAAGGCCCCGGTATCACTGCAAAAGAATTAAAATCCGTAACTGCTTAACTGCCCGTGTCAGTGGAATCATCCGAATCAGCATCTCATCTCACTGAAGGATCCAAATAAAGCAAAGCAGCTGCAGTCCCCATCATAGTAGCCACTGGACACGCCAAAAGATATAAGACGAAGCCGCACCGAAAGGGAACACAGCTGAACTGTCCTTCGTCATACGACATCATCATTCATCCTAAGCAATCGGAATAATGAAAGACTATCCGGATGGAAAACACAGCTCACTGTGTGTACAGAGCACTAAACTCAGTAGCTCAGGCAGCAAGCCGAATGTAATTTTTTTAAAAAATTGTTCTTGTTTGCAGTGTCCATTGGCAGCACAACGTTGGAATGAAGATTGTCTTGTAGAGTGCCCGCTTTGCCTATAAGTGATATTTCCTTGTTGGACAGCAGTTGAGACGCTGGGAGACGATTGTAAAGTCCAAACCTTAAGTAAAACTTCCTGTCACGTAAAACGTGTGTTTTGGTCTAAGTGCGTTGATTTTTATTTTGCTCATCTGATATCGAGCTCTCATTTTTTTTTTTCTATCGTCAATTTCAAGTTAGATAAATGGGCGTCTGAATGATATTACTGCGTCATAATGGGCGGGCCTGCGTAATTTTTTTCTCTTCTTCGGAAAATGGCACCAGTGTTGAAGTTTCCTAAGAGAATTTGAGGAACGCCTTTGAATCATTTTTTCTTACCATTGATTGTTTGAATAGCGTTGCGGAGATCACTGTATATCACGTTTTAAGACTGATCAAGGTATATCGAACATTTGAAATGTCACTGCTTGGGCTCCTTGATGAAAGCTTCATACATTTTGTTTTATTATAAATAGTATATTTATTGAATTAATGAGAATCACGTGTATATTTAATCTTACATGAAAATTAATATAAAGCTAGAAAGTACGATTAACTAAAATTGAAAATAAATACAGGATGAAAGAAGCACAAGAAAAGAAGGAGAAGAAAGTAATATGAACGAAGAATTAGACAGAAGAATTAGAAGAAGGTGAAAAATAGAATGAGGAATGCGCAGTAGAAGATGAAGTGCAGCGGCTGATGAAAAGAATAATAGATGAAGATGAAACAGAGGAAGAAGAAAAAGTAGATAATGCAACATAAGGTGGTAATGATGAATCAGCAACAGTGAATAATAGTAGAAGATTATAATGCAAATTAGGGAGATTTTGCAAAGCACAAAATAGCTAAATTTTGCAAGTTATAAACTGTATCAAGTATATATATATATATAAGGGAGCTCTTAAAAAACATAAGAAAGAAGCAATCAACATTTTTTGGGCACATCATGAGAAGAGGAAAGTTGGAATACTTGGTTACAACTGGCAAAATAAAAGGAAAGAGAGATCGCGGACGACAAAGAGAGAAAATACTGGATAGCTTGGTGTCATGGCATGGAAAACAGTCAACAACAGAACTGATACGATGCACTGTGGATAGAAGATTGTGGAAGGACATGATCGCCTACGCCAACCGGCAGGGTACATGATGATGATGATGATGATGATATATATATATATATATATATATATATATATGGCACAGGCAAAACCAGCTTTCTGAAAATTGAGGAAGATAATGTGCAATCCATTTTTAATATTAGAAACAAGAACAAGAGTTCTTAAATGTTATGTAGAGTCAGTCTTAACATATGGATGTGAATCATGGAAAATAAAACAAAGAAGATCACTGGAGGCTGTAGAAATGTGGTTTTACAAAATAATGTTGAGAATACCATGGACAGCTAAGAAGAGTAATGAAAACGTTCTTAAAGAGGCCAAAGCAGATAGAGAGCTAATTTCCAATATTAGGAAGAAACAGTCATCATTTTTTGGCAATGGAATGAGAAGAGAACAGCTGGAATATATTGTGACAACTGGAAAAATTGAGGCACGAAGAGATAGAGTGAAGCAAAGAGAAGTGATACCAGACAGATTAATAGAATGACTTGGCAGAAGGTCAACAACAGAAATGATAAAATAACTGACGAGATCGACAGTTGAGGAGACACTTGATCACTTACGCCAGTAGGCCCGGTACTTGATGATGATGATCAATAAAATTAGGTCAAGTAACGTCACAGGCACACAGGTCCGCTGTCAAAGAATCACCTAAAATTATTATTGTATATTTTGTCACACAATGCCACATTGTGACGCTCAAGTGCAAACGAAATAAGTCGCACTTTTCTTGCGATGCAAAATTGTTTACAACCGCGCCCTATGGCATGGGGCAACTCTGACATAGTCGATGAGATCTGACACCAGTCAGCATTATAACACAATAGATCATCATCATCATCTTCATGTGCCATACCAGTTGGCGTAGGCGATCACGTTTTTACACAATCTTCTATCTACAGTGCATCGTATCAGTTCTGTTGTTGACTGTTTTCTATGCCATGACACCAAGCTATCCAGTATATTCTCTCTTTGTCGTCTGCAATTTCTTTCATTTTATTTTGCCAGTTGTAACCAAGTATTCCAACTTTCCTCTTCTCATGATGTACCCGGAAAATGTTGATTTGATTCTTTCTGACGTTTTTAGGAGTTACCTTTTTGTGTTGGCCTCTTTCAAACTTTCAACATTCTTCTGAGAAATCCCATCTCTGTGGCCTCTAATCGTCTTTTCATTTGTTTGTCTACTGTCCTTGACTCGCTTCCATAGGTCAGAATTGGTTCTATATAGCACCGATGAACTCTCTTTCTCATTTCTATTGACATAGATTTGTTGCATAAGATGTATTTCATTTTCTGAAATGCTATTTTGGCCTGAGCAATCTGTTTTCAATTTATATGGTGCATCTCCCATCTGATGTTATTATTGTGACCAAGTATTTCACACGTTGCACTTGTTTCAGATTTGTCCTGTTTATTTTTATACTGCATGATGGTGATGATTGTTTCTTTGGTATGACCACTACTTCTGTTTTCTTACTATTCAGACGGAGACCGTCTTGCTTTCTTTTACTATTATTTTGTGTAGTTCATTATCTGTCTCTGCTATTAAGACTGTGTCATCTGCAAATCACAAATTATTTATTTTGTGACCGTTGACTTCAATTCCTTTTTTGTTTACTCAGCATCATCGAGTGCCATCTCCGCAACGAAGGTTGGCTACCATGGAGCGCCATTCTGCTCTGTTTCTCGCTATGACAGGTTGTCATAGGCTAGTTTGTCCATCTTTCGATGTTACTCGTCCATGTTAGTCTTGGTCTAATTCTGCCTCTTTTACCTTGTATTTTCCCCTCCAGGATTACTTTTAGTAGGCTGTTATGTCTTTTAACATGGCCCAAAAATCGTATTTGTTTTGCTTGAGTTGTGTTTAGTAGTTCTATTTTCATTTTTAGTTGTTTTAATACTTCATCGTTTGTTTTCTTTTCCTTACATCCAATTCTACCTATTCTTCTATATATCCACATTTCAAAGGCTTCAATTCTCTGTTCTTTTTACTTACTTCTGTTTTGTTTACTATTGATCTCATAATATTTTCGCTGTAAAGTGAAAACAAATCCGGCGACAGAACACAGCCTTGTCTGACTCCTTGTTTTATAAGTTGAAATTGTCCTGTTTGGTTGTTATTTCGTATTGCTGCTGTTTGTTGCCAGTACATGTTTTTTTATGATTCGCAGATCCTTGCCATCAATGTTTAATTTCTCCAGCATATTTATTATTTCCACATGCTTTACTTTGTCACATGGTTTCGTGTAGTCTATAAAGCACATATATAAATCTTTCTTTACCTCTATAGATCTTTTTTGTCGATGTTCTTAAGATGTATATTGCATTATTGTGCCCTTTCCTTCCACAAATCCACATTGTTCCTCACTTATTTCTGGTTTTATTTTGTTCCTTACACGTCTCATGATGATTCTTAGTAATATTTTCGTCATATGGCTCATGAGACTAATAGTGCGATGGTCTTCACAATCAGTGGCGCCTGACTTCTTCGATATGGCTACAAAGATAGATTTTAGTAGATCTTCGGGTATGTGTCCAGTGTTATATATGTCGTTGAGTAGTTTTGTTATGACTTGTACTCCTAGCTCTCCTAGTGCATTTATCTCTTCGATTGTTGTATTGTCGGGACCTGGAGCTTTGCCTCTTTTCATGTGTTGAATTGGGTCCTCCACTTCACTCTGCATTTTTGGTGGTCCTATATATACTTGTAAGGTTTCTGTTTTTGAGATTGTGGTTGAGCCCTATGTGCCGTCTTCGGCTCGAAAGGACAATAGATAGATAGATAGATAGATAGATAGATAGATAGATAGATAGATAGATAGATAGATAGATAGATAGATAGATAGATAGATAGATAGATAGATAGATAGATAGATAGATAGATAGATAGATAGATAGATAGATAGATAGATAGATAGATAGATAGATAGATAGATAGATAGATAGATAGATAGATAGATAGATAGATAGATAGATAGATAGATAGATAGATAGATAGATAGATAGATAGATAGATAGATAGATAGATAGATAGATAGATAGATAGATAGATAGATAGATAGATAGATAGATAGATAGATAGATAGATAGATAGATAGATAGATAGATAGATAGATAGATAGATAGATAGATAGATAGATAGATAGATAGATAGATAGATAGATAGATAGATAGATAGATAGATAGATAGATAGATAGATAGATAGATAGATAGATAGATAGATAGATAGATAGATAGATAGATAGATAGATAGATATATACTCAATTGATGCTCTACTATAAAATAAGGTTTTAAGCATTAAATCTTTACCAGTAGAGAGCATCTGCTGAAGCCAACTGAGTGTATTACACAACAGGATATTTTTTGTTATCCCCAGGGGAAGAGACAAAGAGGAAGACCAAAATGTTCTTGGAGAAAACTTTTGGAAACAGAGCTGAAGATGGAGAAGACATGAAATGATCTTAAAAGAATGGCAAGAAACAGAACGGCTTGGAAAGTGTTTGTTGAAGACCTATGCACTACAGGGAGTTGAAAGGAAGAAAAGAGGTGGAAGAAGAAGAAATAGAAGTTATAGAAGAAAAAGTTATAGAAGAAGAAGTTATAGAAGATGAAGTTATAGAAGAAAAAGTTATAGAAGAAGTTATAGAAGAAGAAGTTATAGAAGAAGGAGTTATAGAAGAAGGAGTTATAGAAATTATAGAAGAAGAAGTTATAAAAGATGGAGTTATAGAAGAAGGAGTTATAGAAGAAGGAGTTATAGAAGAGGAAGTTAAATAAATTATAGAAATTATAGAAGAAGAAGTTAAAGAAGTTATAGAAGAAGAAGTTATAGAAGTTATAGAAGAAGAAGTTAAAGAAGTTATAGAAGAAAAAGTTATAGAAGAAGTTATCGAAGAAGAAGTTATAGAAGAAGAAGTTATAGAAGAAAAAGTTATAGAAGAAGTTATAGAAGAAGAAGTTATAGAAGAAGAAGTTATAGAAGTTATAGAAGAAGAAGTTTTATAGAAGAAGAAGTTATCGAAGAAGAAGTTATAGAAGTTATAGAAGAAGAAGTTATAGAAGAAAAAGTTATAGAAGAAGTTATCGAAGAGGAAGAAGAACACCGGTACAAATGTGCTCCTCTGACGTGTCTCCCCACAAAGTATAGAGCAGCTTGTATGCCCATATCCACGACAGATGTTCTAGTGGTAGCAATGCTGCCAGGGGATCACACAAGCTAGGCAGGCCAAAAGGCTGGAATGGCAGTACCTCTCGTATCAGACTAACCAATCTAGAATGGTAACCGATTAGGGAAGTCAACCTGGTGCTCAAAACGCAGTGCTGAAATCAAATGTGTTGGGGTCAAAGGCGTGAATAAACCACAAAAGAATGCATGTATGCTCATTTGATTTCATTTGAAGAACACATGAGAAGCATCAAATCCTTCAGAAATCATCAAGTGAATGTCAGAAAGAAAAACACAATGACAACGTCATCCGGTCCATCTGAAATAAAAAGCAATATGGGAACAATCATATTGGTCTGTTGTTTTCTGGGTGTCTTTTGTTAAGTAACTGAGTTGTGCAGACTGTTGTTATCGTCTCTATTTAAATAACTGAGTTGTGCAGACTGTGGTTAGTGTCTTTTGTTAAATAGCTGAGTTGTGCAGACTGTTGTTAGCGTCTCTATTTAAATAACTGAGTTGTGCAGACTGTTGTTAGCGTCTCTATTTAAATACCTGAGTTGTGCAGACTGTGGTTAGTGTCTTTTGTTAAATAGCTGAGTTGTGCAGACTGTGGTTAGTGTCTTTTGTTAAATAGCTGAGTTGTGCAGACTGTGGTTAGTGTCTTTTGTTAAATAACTGAGTTGTGCAGACTGTTGTTATCGTCTCTATTTAAATAACTGAGTTGTGCAGACTGTGGTTAGTGTCTTTTGTTAAATAGCTGAGTTGTGCAGACTGTGGTTAGTGTCTTTTGTTAAATAACTGAGTTCTGCAGACTGTGGTTAGTGTCTTTTGTTAAATAGCTGAGTTGTGCAGACTGTTGTTATCGTCTCTATTTAAATAGCTGAGTTGTGCAGACTGTTGTTATCGTCTCTATTTAAATAGCTGAGATGTGCAGACTGTTGTTATCGTCTCTATTTAAATAGCTGAGTTGTGCAGACTGTGGTTAGTGTCTTTTGTTAAATACCTGAGTTGTGCAGACTGTGGTTAGTGTCTTTTGTTAAATAGCTGAGTTGTGCAGACTGTGGTTAGTGTCTTTTGTTAAATAACTGAGTTGTGCAGACTGTTGTTATCGTCTCTATTTAAATAGCTCTGTTGTGCAGACTGTTGTTAGCGTCTCTATTTAAATAGCTCTGTTGTGCAGACTGTTGTTAGCGTCTCTATTTAAATAGCTCTGTTGTGCAGACTGTTGTTAGCGTCTCTATTTAAATAGCTCTGTTGTGCAGACTGTTGTTAGCGTCTCTATTTAAATAACTGAGTTGTGCAGACTGTTGTTATCGTCTCTATTTAAATAGCTGAGTTGTGCAGACTGTTGTTAGCGTCTCTATTTAAATAGCTGAGTTGTGCAGACTGTTGTTATCGTCTCTATTTAAATAGCTGAGTTGTGCAGACTGTTGTTAGCGTCTCTATTTAAATAACTGAGTTGGGCAGACTGTTGTTAGCGTCTCTATTTAAATAACTGAGTTGTGTAGACTGTTGTTATCGTCTCTATTTAAATAGCTCTGTTGTGCAGACTGTTGTTAGCGTCTCTATTTAAATAACTGAGTTGTGCAGACTGTTGTTAGCGTCTCTATTTAAATAGCTCTGTTGTGCAGACTGTTGTTAGCGTCTCTATTTAAATAACTGAGTTGTGCAGACTGTTGTTAGCGTCTCTATTTAAATAACTGAGTTGTGCAGACTGTTGTTAGCGTCTCTATTTAAATAGCTCTGTTGTGCAGACTGTTGTTATCGTCTCTATTTAAATAGCTCTGTTGTGCAGACTGTTGTTATCGTCTCTATTTAAATAGCTGAGTTGTGCAGACTGTTGTTAGCGTCTCTATTTAAATAGCTCTGTTGTGCAGACTGTTGTTATCGTCTCTATTTAAATAGCTCAGTTGTGCAGACTGTTGTTAGCGTCTCTATTTAAATAGCTGAGTTGTGCAGACTGTGGTTAGTGTCTTTTGTTAAATAGCTGAGTTGTGCAGACTGTGGTTAGTGTCTTTTGTTAAATAGCTGAGTTGTGCAGACTGTGGTTAGTGTCTTTTGTTAAACAGCTGAGTTGTGCAGACTGTGGTTAGTGTCTTTTGTTAAATAGCTGAGTTGTGCAGACTGTGGTTAGTGTCTTTTGTTAAATAGCTGAGTTGTGCAGACTGTGGTTAGCGTCTTTTGTTAAATAGCTGAGTTGTGCAGACTGTGGTTAGCGTCTTTTGTTAAATAGCTGAGTTGTGCAGTCTGTGGTTAGCGTCTTTTGTTAAATAGCTGAGTTGTGCAGTCTGTGGTTAGCGTCTTTTGTTAAATAGCTGAGTTGTGCAGACTGTAGTTAGCGTCTTTTGTTAAATAGCTGAGTTGTGCAGACTGTAGTTAGCGTCTTTTATTAAATAGCTGAGTTGTGCAGACTGTGGTTAGTGTCTTTTGTTAAATAGCTGAGTTGTGCAGTCTGTGGTTAGCGTCTTTTGTTAAATAGCTGAGTTGTGCAGACTGTGGTTAGCGTCTTTTGTTAAATTGCTGAGTTGTGCAGACTGTGGTTAGCGTCTTTTGTTAAATAGCTGAGTTGTGTAGACTGTGGTTAGTGTCATTTGTTAAATAGCTGAGTTGTGCAGACTGTGGTTAGCGTCTTTTGTTAAATAGCTTAGTTGTGCAGACTGTTGTTAGCGTCTCTATTTAAATAGCTGAGTTGTGCAGACTGTGGTTAGCGTCTTTTGTTAAATAGCTGAGTTGTGCAGACTGTGATTAGCGTCTTTTGTTAAATAGCTGAGTTGTGCAGACTGTGGTTAGTGTCTTTTGTTAAATAGCTGAGTTGTGCAGTCTGTGGTTAGCGTCTTTTGTTAAATAACTGAGTTGTGGAGACTGTAGTTAGCGTCTTTTGTTAAATAGCTGAGTTGTGCAGTCTGTAGTTAGCGTCTTTTGTTAAATAACTGAGTTGTGGAGACTGTAGTTAGCGTCTTTTGTTAAATAGCTGAGTTGTGCAGACTGTGTTTAGTGTCTTTTGTTAAGTAGCTGAGTTGTGCAGTCTGTGGTTAGCGTCTTTTGTTAAATAGCTGAGTTGTGCAGACTGTGGTTAGCGTCTTTTGTTAAATATAACATAAATATCATTGCTATGGTAATGGAAGACCTCGGTATCACTGCAAAGAAATTAAAATCCATAAATGCTCAACCGCCTGTGCTAGTGGAATCATCCGAATTAATATCTATTTTCCCCATAGCAGTCTTAGCTCACACCAAATGAAAAGGCGAAACCGCACAGAAATTGAATACAGCCATCTGTTTCCCGTCATAAGAATTCATTATTCATCGTAAGCAATCGGAATATCAACCCACAATTTGGATGAACCACAGCTCATGGTGTGCGCAGAGCACTTAACTCAGTAGCTCCGGCAGAAAGCCGGACTTAGAATACGAGGAAACTGCAACAAGGAACACTTTTCAGACGCAGCCTTTAAATGTTCCTGCCGCCTATCCGCCATATTGACTGGTATTCCAACCATTGAGATATCATGTGTATTCCTAACAGTCCCAGTTATACAGGGTAGCCTAAAAAAAAGCGTTAACTGAGAATTTAAAGTCACAGCTCGGAGATTAAAGATTCAACTACCTTGGACATACTATAACCAGTGATGGAATAGACCTGGAGACAGTTCAGAGCTACAACTACCTTGAAAATACTATAACCAGTGATGGAAAATGTACAACTGAAATAAACAAAAAAATAGGAATGGCAAAAAGTAATTTTAATGTCATGAGAAATATACTAACATCAAAACAAATTACACCAGGGCTAAAACTAAGAATAGCAAAATGCTACATCTTCTCAATATTCCTGTATGGTTCAGAAACATGGACATTGGACCAAAAAAAACAGAACAGAAAATTGAAGCATTGTAAATGTGGATCTATAGAAGAATAGGTAGAGTTCAAGGGAAAGAAAAGAAAACAAACAATGAAGTATTAAAAGAAATAAAAAAGAAAGAGAACTACTAAACACAATTCAAACAAGACAAATGAGATTTTTGGGGCATGTTAAAAGGCACAACAGCCTAATAAAAGTAGTATTGCATGGGAAAATAGAAAATAGAAAAAGAGGCAGAGGCTGATCAAGACTAACATGGATGAGTAATATCAAAAGATGGACATGTCAACCTATGACAGCCTGCACCATGAAAGCAAGAGACAGCGGAATGGCGCTCCATGGTAGTCAACCTTCGGAGACGGCACTCAATGATGATGATGACTTTCAACAACCAGAAAACGCAACAAAAATTAAATAAAAATAAAAGTACATATTTTCAACAACATGATATAACAACAAAAGTTATGCCCAATGTTATGAGAGGTGTATGGCATTTGGCTTTTTGGCTGACGGTTGGTTACAAGCAATCATGAAAGTTTGATCACTCTCATTTTGTTAGATACGTAGACGACAAGAAGAGACCACACATGAAGTCATGGAAATACCCATTACACAAAGAGAGCTAGAGCTGGCAATATCCAAATTAAAAATGAAAAAGTCACCAGGCAATGATGGAGTGTTCAATGAAATGATTAAGAACTTGGGAACTGCAGCTAAAGCAAAACTACTGCAGATCTACAACATTTGCTGGATCACAGGTAGAGTGCCACAGGCATGGAGAGAAGCAATTATGATACCATTACTAAAGCCAGGAAAAGATGGTTCAATGACATCCAGCTATAGACCAATCAGCCTTACAAGCTGTTTGTGTAAAACAATGGAACGTATAATCAATCTCAGACTGCAGTGGTACCTGGAAAGTGAAAATCTCCTTGTCCCACAACAAGCAGGCTTTAGACAGTGTTACTCTACCGAAGATCAAGCAACCTATCTTTCCCAGGAAATTGAAGATGCGTTTCAAGAAAAGAAACTGGTACTAGCAGCATGGATAGACCTAAAGAAAGCATTTGATAAGGTATGGAAGGAAGGGCTTTTGAAGAAACTGAGAAATTATGGAGTAAATGGCAGGATGTACAAATGGGTCAAAGCATACCTGCATAACAGGAGAGCCAGAGTGCAACTGGATGGTCTTAAGAGTAAGAAGGTCTTATCGCGCCAGGGCGTTCCACAAGGAGGGGTACTATCTCCAACACTTTTTCTGATCTACATCAATGACCTAGTTACTGAACTACCACATGGCATCAAAGTGGCAATGTATGCAGATGACTTGGTAATGTGGTGCACAGAGGAGTATGCAACAGTGGCCTCCAAATTGCTACAAAGAGCTATGAATGCACTGAATTCATGGACAAATAGATGGTGTATCAGCATCAATACAGACAAATGCAGTACTACACTTTTCACACTCTCCCCAAAACAAAAAGCAGGAGCCATCTACATAAACAATGAGCCTGTGAAAGAAGACATACAAGCTACATATCTCGGAGTTACATTTGATAACAAACTATCTTGGAAACAGCAGATAAATAAGGCAACCCAAAAAGCAAGGAGGAAATTGGCTATTCTAAGAAAGTTGTGTGGAACCACATGGGGTGCGAGTGGGAAAATACTCAGTAAAGTTTACCAACAGAGTATACGCCCACATTTAGAATATGGATCATCCGCATGGTGCTCAGCATCAAACACCACATTGCAAGAACTGGATAAAGTACAAAACCAGGCACTTAGGGTCATCACAGGAGTAATGAAATCAACACCAATATTGGAGATGGAGAAATTGTGGAGGATACCAGCACTGAGATAACGGAGGGACACAAAGGTGCTGATACAGGCAGAAAAATTTGTATGCATGCCGAGACATCCAATGAAGGACAGATTCCAAAATCTTGCATTGGGACTACTTAAGAGAAGCAGCTTTATCCACCAAGCCAAGCGTATTAGTAGACAAACACCAGACATGCCAAGAGTTGTTAAACCCCTTCTGCCCATACCAGAACAGACTCCCTGGACAGATGAATCAGGATTATCAGTTCAAATACGGACAGAAGTGAAAGGAATAGTTGACAAAGAGGAACAAAATAGTCTACAGCGAAAAACAATAACTCTCAGTTTCCTGGATGAAGAATACCCACAGGACATATGGATCCGTGTGTACACAGATGGATCAGCACAGAATGCAGCAAAGAATGGGGGAGCAGGTGCATATATAGAGTACCGAAATAACACTAGGGATATGAATAAAATAGCAACAGGGAAATATTGTCACAATTATGATGCAGAAATACAAGCAATAAAGTTGGCAATAGAAAAACTGCTGAACAGTAATCTTAGCCCGCAGCCTGTAGTGTTTTTGACAGATGCAAGATCAGTACTCCAGGCACTACAATCCAGAAAATTACCACATCTGCAGACCTTATTGACTGAACTCTGCAAGCACCACAGGGTTGTATACTGGTAACAAATAATAATACATAAATATTATTATATGGGGAACTTCCGAGGCGATAATAGGGAATAATAGAACAAATAAGTATGTGTTAGCACTCGGAAAAATTAACAGACAAACAACAACAGAAAAAAACGAAGAACAATATATGGTCCGAAGTGGGATCGAACCCGTACTCCCTGGCACCTCGCCTTGCCACGAGAGGCCGAACGCTTGGCACACTGCCACTCAGCCAACTAAAAAATTGGCTATTGTAGTAGTGTCTTCCACGAAAGGCGCTCTCAATGACTATAGCATAGGGTAACGATCTCAGACCGGAAATAAATTGTATATTTGTACTTTTCTATTAATGCAAGTATCTCCCAGTAGGGCTGAATACTTGTGTTGTAGACAAACATTTATAGGACGAAACAGCACGGATAGTAGTTTCCAGTGGTTATATACTGGTAACAAATAATAATACATAAATATTATTATATGGGGAACTTCCGAGGCGATAATAGGGAATAATAGAACAAATAAGTATGTGTTAGCACTCGGAAAAATTAACAGACAAACAACAACAGAAAAAAACGAAGAACAATATATGGTCCGAAGTGGGATCGAACCCGTACTCCCTGGCACCGCGCCTTGCCACGAGAGGCCGAACGCTTGGCACACTGCCACTCAGCCAACTAGAAAATTGGCTATTGTAGTAGTGTCTTCCACGAAAGGCGCTCTCAATGACTATAGCATAGGGTAACGATCTCAGACCGGAAATAAATTGTATATTTGTACTTTTCTATTAATGCAAGTATCTCCCAGTAGGGCTGAATACTTGTGTTGTAGACAAACATTTATAGGACGAAACAGCACGGATAGTAGTTTCCAGTGGTTATATACTGGTAACAAATAATAATACATAAATATTATTATATGGGGAACTTCCGAAAAGTACAAATATACAATTTATTTCCATTAAGTTATCATTATACGCCTAAGAACAGGACACAATCGACTCCATAGTCACATGTATACAAAATTCAAGATCGGCACATCAACTACTTGTACATGTGGACAGGCACCCCAGACTGCTGAACACATACTTCAAGACTGCACTGAATATAGTAGACTGAGGAAAATCCATTGGCCCATAGATACAACACTACAGACAAAACTATATGGGCCACTGCAAGAATTACAAAAGACAGTAAAATTTATACAGGAAACGACATTGCAGATATAGACAATACTTCAGGCGAACGAAAGATAGATAGATAGATACGTAGACAAGTTCTCATGATCATCATCATCAAGTACTGACGTAGGCTCTCATTTGACTTTGACCTCTCTCAGAACATCTTCATTACTCTTCTTAGCTGTCCATGGTACTCTCAACATTCTTCTGTAAAACCACATTTCTACAGACTCCAGTGATTTTCTTGTCTGTTGTCCTATTGTCCATGATTCGCATCCATATGTTAAGACCGGCTCTACATAACATTCAAGAACTCTTTTCCTTGTTTCTATTGTCAAAAATGGATTGCATAGTATCTTCCTCATTTTTTGGAAAGCTGCTTTTGCCTGAGCCATTCTGCATCTCACCTCTTTTGTACATCTTTCGTCTGAGGTTAACAAAGTTCCCAAATATTTAAATTCAATTACCTGTTTTAATATTGCTCCACTTGTCTTTATTTTGCACTGAGGTGATGTCACCTTTGTTGTTACCATTACCTCTGTCTTTTTGCTTTTAAGGATGAGTCCTTTATTTTTGCTTTCTTTCACTATAATGTCCAACATTTCTACATATCTCATGATAGTAAAGTAAAGTAAAGAGCCCATGTCACGCCAAGTGGCGTATAGGGAATATGGTGTTTGTGACCATAAATTTTACAGACCTTCGGCACATGATTTTTGGGGTAATGTGGTCGGTATTACGCCCGTGCCGCTTTACTTTCCCGGAAAAAAAATCCGGTACAAATTTAAGGCTGGGTGAACCCGGAAGCCGTCGGTTGGAATCGAACCATACCTCTTGTCCTTTGTAGTCCAGTTCACTAACCACTGAGCTAAGTTCTCATGATGTGCTTGAAAACTGTTGATTGTTGGCAGGAACCATTGAAGGCTATGTATGAAAAGTGTTCCTTGCTGCAGTTTCCTCATATTCCAAGTCCAGTTTGTTGCAGGAGCTACTGAGTTAAGTGCTCTGTGTACACCGTGAGCTGTGTTTCTCATCCGTTTTGATCATGTTTCGACATTCCAATTGTTTACGATGAATGATGATATCGTATGACAAGAATCAGTTGGCTGTGTTTACTTTCTGTGCGGTTTGGCCTTATGTCTTTTGGCGTATGCTGGGAATGCTATAATGGCTCATCATCATCATGAAGTACCGGGTCTGCTGTCGTAGGTGATCATGTCTCTCCACAACTTTCGATCTCGACAGTTATTTATCATTTCTGTTGTTGACCTTCTGCCAAGCCATTGTCTTAAGCTGTCTGGTATATTTTCTCCTTGCTTCCCTCTATCTCTTCGTCCCTCAATTTTTCCAGTTGTTACATTATATTCCAGTTGTTCTCTTCTCATTACATGGCCAAAAAATAATGATTGTTTCTTCCTAATATTGGAAATTGATGATGAGGACTACAGTTACCTTTCTTTGTTTGGGAGATGAGATATTAATTCGGATGATTCCACTGGCACAGTCGGTTGAGCAATTATGGATTTTAATTCGTTTGCAGTGGTACCGGGGCCTTCCATAATCATAATCATGATAAGTCAGTAGTTTGGTAAAGCATTAGTATCTCATACTGGGTGCTGCTTTACTGAACAGCTTCTCTCGTGGCTGAATTTGCCAATCCTGGACAGACAGATCCTTCCACAAAACGAACAAGGTGTACCCGCGGTACCCGGCCTTGCGAGGTGAACTACTTGAATATATTGTGACAACATGAAATGTGAGATAGAGTCACCATCATCATCATGTGCTATACCGGTTGGCGTAGGCGATCATGTCCTTCCACAATATTCTATCTTCAGTGCATCGTTCCAGTTCTGTTGTTGACTGTTTTCCATGCCATGACACCAAGCTATCCAGCATTTTCTCTCTTTGTCGTCCACGATCTCTCTTTCCTTTTAGTTTGCCAGTTGTAACCAAGTATTCCAATATTCATCTTCTCATGATGTGCCCGAAAAATGTTGATTGTTTCTTTCTGATGTTTTTAGGAGCTCCCTTTTTGTGTTGACCTCTTCGAGAACTTCCTCATTGGTCTTTTTAGCTGTCCAGGGAACTTTCAACTTTTCAACTAATCGTCTTTTCGTTTATTTGTCTACTGTCCATGATTCGCTTCCATAGGTGGGATAGAGTAAAAAGCAAAGAAAAATAATCAACGATGCTAGCAAGTTTAAGAGACTAGTTCGTTAGAAATTCAAGAAGGGAACTGATCATATCAACTGTGGAGAGACTTACGTCAACATATATGGCACTTGATGATGATGATGATGATGATAATGACGATGTTGATGATAATATTAATGATGATGTTGTCGCTGCCGTACACAAACAAACGTGAGGAACCATACGTGGACTGGGTCGGAGTGTGGAACCCTAAGTGGCTCCAGGGTCATCTCGGAGGATGTGGCTGCCTCTTGTCGTGCGGTACTAACCCTACAAGCTCCCTTCAAGCAACCCCCCCCCCTCCACCCCCCTTTTTTTCCTAGTGAACGTGTTGCGTTATGAAAAAAGGTGCAGAAGCTGGACGTCGGTAGTAGGACAAAGAAAACTTCAGAGGAGTTCGTGCTTTGTGGTTAAGCTGTGTTGTTAGGTTTAGTGGTTAAGCTGTGTTCTTAGGTTTAGTGGTTAAGCTGTGTTGTTAGGTTTAGTGGTTAAGCTGTGTTGTTAGGTTTAGTGGTTAGGCTGTGTTGTTAGGTTTAGTGGTTAAGCTGTGTTGTTAGGTTTAGTGGTTAAGCTGTGTTGTTAGGTTTAGTGGTTAAGCTGTGTTGTTAGGTTTAGTGGTTAAACTGAGTTGTTAGGTTTAGTGGTTAAGCTGTGTTGTTAGGTATAGTAGTTAAGCTGAGTTGTTTGGTTTAGTGGTTAAGCTGTGTTTTTAGGTTTAGTGGTTAAACTGAGTTGTTAGGTTTAGTGGTTAAGCTGTGTTGTTAGGTTTAGTGGTTAAACTGAGTTGTTAGGTTTAGTGGTTAAACTGAGTTGTTAGGTTTAGTGGTTAAGCTGAGTTGTTAGGTTTAGTGGTTAAGCTGTGTTGTTAGGTTTAGTGGTTAAACTGAGTTGTTAGGTTTAGTGGTTAAGCTGAGTTGTTAGGTTTAGTGGTTAAACTGAGTGTGTGTTGTCTACTGACTGGAAAAACTAAGGATCAATTTCAAGAATTACAGATTTCTGTTGTTGTTGTTGTTGTTGTTGTTGTTGTTGTTGTTGTTGTTGTTGTTGTTGTTCGAATCGTCGCGACTTTGGCACAGCTGTTAGTTATCTTATAAAAGTTGTACTTTTAGTTATAATCTTAAGAGTAAATGAAACTGCACGCTGAGGATGAGGAATAGCAAGAAGTAGAGGAAGAAAAAGCAGAAGCTAGAGGAAGATGAGAAGAGGAAGAAGAAAAAAGAAAAGAAAAAGACGAAAAAAGAAGAAGCAAAAGAATGTGAAGAAGTGAGTGAAATTGGGAAAAGAACAACAAGTGGAAGAAGAAAAAGTAGAAAATAATAAGAAAATGAGAAGTTGAAGAAGAAGGAGATGCAAAAGAAGTAGAAGGGGGAGGAGAAGAAAGAGTTGAAGAAAATGAGGAGGAGAAGAGAAGAGAAGAGTGAGAAGAAGATGAGAAGAGAGAGGAAGAAAAATAGAAGAAAGAAAAAAGAGAAGTTAGGAATAGATAAAAAGAAGGAGAAGAAAAATATGAAAAAATAATAAGGCAAAGAGGACGAAAAAGGTAAAGAAGTTGAATGAGAAAAATAGAAAGAGAAAGAGTGAGAAGAGGGAGAAGAGGGAGAAGAAGGTAAAGAGGTAGAATGAGAAAAATAGAAAGAGAAAGAGTGAGAAGAGGGAGAAGAGGGAGAAGAAGGTAAAGAGGTAGAATGAGAAAAATAGAAAGAGAAAGAGTGAGAAGAGGGAGAAGAGGGAGAAGAAGGTAAAGAGGTAGAATGAGAAAAATAGAAAGGGAAAGAGTGAGAAGAGGGAGAAGAATGATGAGGAGGATAATACGGATAAGGAGAAAGAGATGAAGAAGAAGATGATGAAAAAAGAAGAAGAATGAGGAGGAGTAGTAGGAGGAGGAGAATAAAAAGAAGGAGATGAAGATGAAGAGGGAGAAGGAGATGAAGTAGAAGAAGAAGAGGAAGAGCCGTGAATGGTTGAGTATTATGTACCCAATGCCAATGCAGTGTTAAACATCTGTGAATGCCTTTCTAGAAATGGCTCAATAAGTTAAACACGTCCCTTCAGCATCTGGTTCGTACTGGCCGAAGCCTGTACTTATTTGATTTAACTCGTTCCTCAGCCCCAATCAAACAATATAAATGTTTACCCAGTAACGCTCACGGTAAAAATAAAAAAAAAATAATTATTCCTGATTTTATAAAAACCGTGTACTAGACAGTTATGGCACAAATGTTGACGAAACAAACAATATTGTAATCAAAATCTGCAATTTTGGAATTAAACGAAATAAAAATTCAATTAAATAATCCCTTCTTAAGAACAAAATTCAGCTCCTTATTGTGTGATAATTCAGAATAAAAATTAAAGTTTCTATTATCTGTTTACTGAAAACATTAAAATTAATTTTCTTTTTAAGGAAACAATTAAGAAAAAGTATATTCTATTTTATTCTTCGAAAATGTTATGTATAACAAGTGGTATGTCTAATCCAAATCTGCGTACTTGTTATCGCTATCTTATATAAGAACGGTGCAGATTGCAAAATGAAGGAAAATATAACAATAGACACAAGCCGTTATTTCAGGTACTCGACACGTGCTTCACATTAAAGTTTCTGCAAGCTTAGTTCCTAGAAACCTGTGAACCATGAGCTCCTGTTACAAACGTGGTAAATATAACAGGAGGACATATGTCCACATCGGCACTCCTCAAACCCTAACCCCAATTTTCAAAAGTAAACAGACGGTTCACCCCTACGGCTACAATTGATCCGTCTCTAGACTCCATCTTGAAGAAATCGGTCCCATAAAATGTAACAGAAAAGGCTTGACAAGAACCCTCGACGACCTCTCAACTTGTTCAAAATGTATCTCGAGTGGGAAGAGAGAAAAATCGTATGCAAAACAATATCTGGAATAAATATAACGAAAAACGAAAGTATAAATCAGCGGTTAACGATTTATTAATTGTGCCGTTTCTTGAGCGATGTAGCGAGGGCAAGAACTGTACGAGTGCTTTGTGAATATATTGTTATACACTTGGAGAGCTCTTGGGGTTTCATGGAAAGTAATTAAGCTGTTACGGGGCTTTATTAGATCTAGACAACACCTTTTATGTTGCTCGAATAAAACTCATCCACAATTCGGAACAAAATCTCACTTTTTAATTGATGAAAACAGCACGTGCGCTTTCCCTGAGGAAAAGAGATAGTTAAAAAAAAAGTAAGCTTACGATTGGTCGCTATTTTCTTGTATAATTTTCTTCTAGGATTAAAAAAAAAAAAACTGTGTAAATAATTTCATTTGTTTGCCAGGACTAATAATTGTTTTATTTATATCCCTACTCGTATACTTTGATTAACTGTGTAGATTTAAATAAACTCTAATGTTTAAATTAAAGTAAACTATACTAGATTAAACAGCACCACATTACATGTAATTTACACTACTATATTAGGGAGCCGCGATAGCTCAGTGGTTAGTGAACTGGACTACAAAGGACAAGGGGTAGGGTTCGATCCCAACCGACGGCTTCCGGGTTCACCCAGCCTTAAATGGGTACCGGATTTTTTTTCTGGGATAGTAAAGCGGCACGGGCGTAATACCGACCACATTACCCCAAAAATCGTGTGCTGAACGTCTGTAAAATATAGGGTCACTAACACCATATTCACTATACGCCACTTGGCGTGACGGGGGTACTTTACTTTTCACTTACAGTACTATATTGTACTATAATTAACCTAAACTATGCTGTATAATGGGAGCCGCGATTCCTCAAGTTAGTTTGAACTGGACTACAAAGGACAAGAGGTTGGCTTCGATCCTGATCTACGGCTTCGAGGATCACCCAGCCTTAAATGGGTACTGGATTTTTTTTTCTGTGAAAGTTAAGCAGGACGGGCGTAATACCGACCACATTAAATTTCAAATAGAAGTGTCAAAGTCTTAAAATGTATATGTTAAAGGATTAAAATATTCTAAAAAATAAAGGTTACCTCCCCTGCATTTTTAAGCGTATGGGGAATATGGTGTTAGTGACCATATTTTTCTATGACCACGGCACATTTTTGGGTGATGTGGTCGGTGTCACGACAGGCCGCCTTTACTTCCCAAAAGAATCTCTGGTACCCATTTTTAGAAGCTGGGTGAATCCCGGAGCCTTGACAGTCCAAACAAAAAAAAATCCGCCACTGCTGGAGATTGAGCCCGGAACTGTCTGATCAGGATCCGAGCACACCAACCACTTAGCCACCGAGGATTCAATATAACAGTCTACTTATTAAAATAGGAGCCGCGATAGCTCAGTGGTTAGTGAACTGGACTACAAAGGACAAGAAGTAGGGTTCGATCCCAACCGACGGCTTCCGGGTTCACCCAGCCTTTAATGGGTACCGGATTTTTTTCTGGGAAAGTAAAGTGGCACGGGCGTAATACCGACCACATTACCCCAAAAAATGATGTGCTGAGGGTCTGTAACATTTATGGTCACTAACACCACATTCTCTATACGCCACTTGGCGTGACTGGGGTACTTTACTTTACTATTTAAAAAAAATTAAAATATAAAATAAATTTTCACAATGAAATAATATATATGAAATAATATACATGAAATAATATATATGAAATAATATACATCAAATAATATATATGAAATAATATATCTGAAATAATATATCTGAAATAATATATATCAAATGTGCTGAAGTCGGATGTGTTGGGCCGAAAGGTGCAAATATCACAGTTATACTGTAAACCACAACACAACGCAGACACACCGACTTAACGTCCTTTTAAGGGCGGATGATGAAGAGTAATTCTGTAGTCTACTAGAATACTCTAGAATACGTTAGTCATCGGGCTAACGCAAGCAAGCAAGCATATATATGAACTAATATATAAATATAATCTGCATTTCATTGAAAATATAAAAATCGATCTAACGGCTTGACGACATGAAGCAAACATTCTATGAGAAGGCTTTCATTAAATCACTGACGGTGAAATCGATTAACGGCGCGCAGAGGATCAGATGTTCACAGAAAGAAGTGAAACGCACCGCAGTTCACAATTGGGAGAATCAAACTTAATAAGAGGACAAGAGGCTGGAGTTCACCGCAAGACAAGAGAAAGATAACAAACTAGAATTAACCGCGCAAACAAGAAAACGAGATAACTGTGTAAGGAGACAGGGCACGAGTGGATGTGAGCTACACAGGGGAATTAGGCAAATTTTGAACCGAGAAACCAACGAGCCAAAAAATGGTCCCCATTGATATTTCATTCGTATTGTTTTGCACTTAATATTAATTTTAAACAAAAGACAGTACGCCCAATTATTTGTATCAATTTGCCTCTGGTAAATTAATTATATTGCTATATTTATCTAATTTATGATTGCTTAATAGATTGGCTGTTACTGATTTAAGTTTGAATGATTAAGATCTACCTACTGATGTCTGCCAATTCTGACTTAGAGAAGCGAATCAAGGACAGTAAACAAACAAATGAATAGACGAATAGTGGCCACATAGATGTTATTTTTCAGAAGAATATTTAAAGCAGTGGCGTATTCTCTATGTTACCGCAGCTACCGCCTTGAACATATTAACGAATTACACAAGGAAATGATAATTTATTTTATTTAAAAATAATTATATTACAAATTTTCGAATAATCTATTACACATTTCGTAGGCCAATATGATTTATTTGCTTTTATTTGCATTTAATAAAGGAATGTTTTCCTCTGGCCACTATAGCGTTTGTGAATGAAACCGAAACTATACTACGATAGTGCATGATACCGCTAGTAAGTTTCTTATCTGTCGACACTAATAAATAAACGACCTTGACATTCAAAACAGGCAGTGAAAATAAACGGTTAAGCTACCGCTACAGGAATGCGGTTTCATGGGTTATTTTTAGCTCTGGCCAATTAGAAGCGTTAGAAAGTGAAAGTGAAACTATGTCTGATTACCGGAACTTCCTAAACTATTTATAACTACGTTATGCGCATCAGCATCTGTAGAAAGAACTTTTTCTGCTCTCAGAGAATCGAATCTTATTGTCTCAACTCAGACACAAGAACGTTTATCTGGTTTGGCAATAATGTCTATTGAGAAACCATTCCTTCAGAAACTTAGAAACCAACCTAACAGTACTTTCAATGGGAAAGTCATCGAGACATTTTCGTCCCAAACAAAACGAAAAGAATTTACATATAAATAAGTAAGTAATTTAAAATGTAGTGATGTCATTAGCAAATATTACTTTATGTTAGCCTACTGAATATAATATATGTGTTTATTTATTATATCAGCGGTAGCCCAGACCCCAAAACCAGTATACGCCACTGGCTTAAAGTTCCAATTATCCGGCACATCATGAGAAGAGGAAAGTTGGAATACTTGGTTACAACTGGCATAATACAGGGAAAGAGAGATCGTGAACGACAATGAGAGAAAATACTGGATAGCTTTGTGTCATGGCATGGGAAACAGTCAACAGCAGGATTGTTACGATGCTCGGTAGATAGAAGATTGTGGAAGGGCATCGCCTACGCCAACCGGTATGACACATGATGATGATGTACAACATTCGTTTTAATGCTTGCTTGCGTTCGCCCGATGACTAAAGTATTCTATAGTGTTCTAGTAGAATATAGAATTCCTCTTCATCCGCCCTTAAAAGGACGTTAAGTGGGTGTGTCTGCGTTGTGTTGTGGTTTGCAGTATAACTGTGACATTTGTGCCTTTCGGCCCAACACATCCGACTTCAGCACTTATACGTTTTGATGATTTATAGACATACTGATTTTACACTGAATGATTAACTGTTACTGATTTCAGATTGATTGATTGTAAATTACGAAGAAAAATAAAAATTGATTACCATTATGTCTCTGCAGTTCAGTAAGTATAGGTCGAGTAAACTCTTACCACCTGATCATCATTATCATCATGTGTCATACCGGTTGGCATAGACGATCATGTCTTTCCACAATCTTTTATCAATCGTGCATCGTATCATTTCTGTTGTTGACTGTTTTCCATGTCATGACACCAAGCTATCCAGTGTTTTCTCTCTTTGTCGCCCGCGATCTCTTTTTCCGTGTATTTTGCCAGTTACACTCTCTTTTTGCTTTGGCTTCTTTCAGAAAGTCTTCATTACTCTTCTTAGCTTTTCGTGGTATTCACATTATGTGTTAAATGTTATATGAACATGTCGATTAATTTTAATTAATTAGCAATTAATTAACATTTCAAATTCTTATTTTTTATCTCTGCTTCTATCTGTCTTCTCCAAGAATTCCTTGGTCTTCCTCTTTGTCTTTTCCCCTAGGGATTCCAAAAAAGGGTCTCTTGTGTAATACTCTCAGTTGGCTTCTGCAGTGTGTGAACTACTGATCTATTCGAATAAAATGGTATTCTAAACAAATAGTTGGCCTGTAAGTGTAATCTAAACAAAATGTTTATCTGCAAGTGTAATCTAAACAAAATGTTTACCTGCAAGTGTAACCTAAACAAAATGTTTACATGGAAGTGTAATCTAAACAAAATGTTTACCTGCAAGTGTAATCTAAACAAAATGTTTGCCTGGAAGTGTAATCTAAACAAAATGTTTACCTGGAAGTGTAATCTAAACAAAATGTTTACCTGCAAGTGTAATCTAAACAAAATGTTTGCCTGGTAGTGTAATCTAAACAAAATGTTTACTTTCAAGTGTAATCTAAACATCATACAGTGTTCTAAGTAGCACATTGGAGCCGCGTTAGCTCGGTGGTTAGTGAACTGGACTACAAAGGACAAGAGGTCGGTTTCGATCCAGATCGACGGCTTCCAGGTTCACCCAGTCTTAAATGGGCACCTGAATTTTTTTCTGGAAAAGTAAATCGACACGGGCGTAATACCAATCACATTACCCCCCCCCCCCTTTTTTCCAACCCTCTTTCCACCCCTTTTTATAAAAAAAAATATAAAAATCATTGGCCGAAGGTCTATACAAATTATGTTCGCTTTCACCATACTCCCTATACGCCACGTGACGTGACGGAGCTTTTTACTTTTTTTTCCAACTAGGATAAAATATTGTTCCAATCATAAAAAATTACATTGAGTGCCGTCTCCGCATCGAAGGTTGGCTACTATGGAGCGACAACCTTCTCTGTCTCTTGCTTTAATGGAGCAGGTTGTCATAGGCTAACCTGTCCATCTTCTGATGGTACTCTTCCATGTTAGTCTTGGTCTACCTCTGCCTCTTTTACCTAGTATTTTCCCTTCTTAGATTACTTTTAGTAGGCTGCCGTCTCTTTTAACATGTCCCAAAAAATATAATTGGTCTTGTTTGAATTGTGGTTAACAGTTCTTGTCATTTTCAGTTGTTTTAAGACTTCATCGCTTATTATCGTTTCTTTCCATCCAATTCTACCTTTTCTTCTATAAATCAGTGAGCCGCGATAGCTCGGTGGTTACTGAACTGGACTACTAAGGGCAAGAGGTAGGGTTCGATCCTAACCGACGGCTTCCGGTTCACCCAGACTTTAATGGGTACCGGATTTTTTTCTGGGAAAGTAAAGCCACACGGGCGTAATACCGACCACATTACACCAAAAATCATGTGCCGAAGGTCTGTAAAATTTATGGTCACTAACACCATATTCCCTAAACGGCACTTGGCGTAACGGGGGTACAATACTATTTTTACTATTTCTATAAATCCACATTTCAATGGTTCCAGCTTTCTGTTCTGTTTTCTTATCTATTGTCCATGTTTCTGCACCATACAGGAATATTGAGAAGATATAACATCTTTATATAAATAATTAATGTTCTATTATGGGGGGAGTCTGGGTTGAGAAAGACTTGCGTTTTAATCAAGTGAAGAACACTTCTACAAAACCACACAGATTGTCAAGAATTTCTCAATAAGATCACAGATAGTGTACCAGGAGCGAAATCTAATCACAGGCACCAACCCCTAGGAACAATACCGTGATTAGCCAAAGACTTTGAAGCGGTTTAAACAGGCTCGAAGTTCCACTCCTTCTAATCGGCCATGCAGAAGGCATCAATGGAGTATAATAGGATGTTCCGCGCCAAGTCACGTGGCTCCACTAGTGTAAATATCACGCGCGGTCGCTGGGGAAGATTGCAGCGTTCATCTTCAGAACCGTTGGGCTTTTCCAGGACACTCGGCTTGGACAGCGACCGGACGTACTGTCGCGGTGGATGGCAACAATGAGAGCTCATTTCTCGTGGAAATGATAACAGGGATGGCGACGGGTGCAAGTGAAGAGCTTTAACGAGGGTCGTCTTTATCTAGGGAGAATCAAACAGCCATTGATGGAGTCTAACTGTTCTTAGCCCTTAGGATACGAGCTCACCAGTTACATGGTGCTGAATTTAGTTAAGAAATATAGAAACGTGTTCGAAATTAATAATTTTAAATAAATTAACTCTTAGTGTTCTAGAAATCTCCATTAATTAACTCTTAGTATACGATTTTGAGCATCGGTGGTTGAGACGTTAATGTTCTCGCTTCAAGATCAGAAGAGTATGTATCGAACCCCAGAAGTGCAGGATTTTTGTGAGGATCGACATGGCTCAAGGGTTCACAAGACCTTTAATAACGAGTACAATAATTTCTTCTGCGAAGTAAAGGCGGCCTGGTGTGATACCGAACACATCAACACAAAAATATGCCGCAATCGTAGAATATGGTCACTAACACCATATTTCCCATATATATATATATATATATATATATATATATATATCATTATCATCATCAAGTACCGGGCCTGCTGGCGTAGGTGATCATGTCTCTCTCCAACTTTCAATCTCGACAGTTATTTATCATTTCTGTTGTTGACCTTCTGCCAAGCCATTCTCTTAAGCTGTCTGGTATTTTTTCTCTTTGCTTCCCTCTATCTCTTCGTCCCTCAATTTTTCCAGTTGTTGCAATATATTCCAGTTGTTCTCTTCTCATTACATGGCCAACAAATGATGATTCCTTCTTCCTAATAATGGAAATTAGCTATATTTTTGCTTTGACCTCTTTCAGAACGTTTTCATTACTCTTCTTATCTGTCCATGGTATTCTCAACATTCTTCTGTAAAACCACGTTTCTACAGACACCAGTGATTTTCTTGTCTGTTGTCCTATTGTCCATGATTCACATCCATATGTTAAGACTGGCTCTACATAACATTAAAGAACTCTTTCTCTTGTTTCTATTGTTTAAAATGGGTTGCATACTATCATATATATAATAACATCAGATGGAAGATGCACCACATAAATAAAAAGCAGAATAATCCAGGCCAAAATAGCATTTCAGAAAATGAAAAATATCTTATGCAACAAATTTATGTCAATAGAAACGAGAAAGAGAGTTCATCGGTGCTATATAGAACCAATTCTGACCTATGGAAGCGAATCATGGACAGTAGACAAACAAATGAAAAGACGATTAGAGGCAACAGAGATGGGATTTCTCCGAAGAGTGTTGAAAGTTCCCTGGACAGCTAAAAAGACCAATGAGGAAGTTCTCAAAGAGGGCCAGCACAAAAAAGGAGCTCTTAAAAAAATATCAGAAAGAAGCAATCAACATTTTTCGGGCACATCATGAGAAGAGGAAAGTTGGAATACTTGGGTACAACTGGCAAAATAAAAGGAAAGAGAGATCGTGGACGACAAAGAGAGAAAATACTGGATAGCTTGGTGGCATGGCATGGAAAACAGTCAACAACAGAACTGATACGATGCACTGTAGATAGGAGATTGTGGAAGGACATAATCGCCTACGCCAACCGGTACGGCACATGATGATGATGATGTGTTAATCATTCTCCTCTGTCATTTCTTTTTCCTAAACCATGATTTACTATAATGATCTTATATTTACCTTTTCCTACTTTAGCATTCATATCCCCCAGTACAATCAAGATGTCCGAAGATTTCACTTGCTTCATAACTTTATTTAGATTTTCAATCTCTTTTGTAAACAGCTTAAGGGACAGAGTAAGAAACACTGACCTGAGGAAGATACTCGAAATTGAACCAGCCATCGAATACATAAAGAAACAACAGATAAATTGGTTCGGCCACATAACAAGACAGAAAGAACTAACAATGACTCAAAGAGCCATAAACAAACGCTACGAAAACGCCAGATTAAGAGGAAGACCGAGAAAGAGATGGATAAAGGGAATACTAGAGTCACTAGGAGGGATAACATCAGAAGAGGCCAACAGAAGAGCAAAGAATCGCAGATTGTTTCTCCCCTCGACGCCAACGGCAACAGAGGTAGGATAGAAGAAGAGGAAGAAGAAGCTCTTTTGTTTCATCTGTGTAGTCGTGAGTAGATGCATGTGTTTGTATTGTTGCTATGTCGAATTATTTTGCGTTCAGTTTGAGTAGTATAATCATAACATTGTTATTGAGTTAATGAGTTATTGAGTTATTTGCGGGTCATCATCATTGCACTCCGAACATGTCCATAGGTGCTCAGATCCCCTCCTCAGCAATTCCCTCAGTGTCCAGCGACTGACGACTCCAGTTCTATGTTGGTTGATAAGTCTTCTTACACGGCCACCAAGTTTCTCATTTCTGGCCGTGCCCATCTTAACTCCCATTTCCATCATCCGAAGAAGTGACGTGGATCTGTATTTGTCGAAGTCCTGTGCTCTTCCAACATCTCGAAGGGCATTGATGATGTCCGCCCGATCCATCGGTTGCCCGTCCTCAACGACAGCGCAGCTAGCCAACCTGTCCGCTCTCTCATTTCCCCGTACTCCCGCATGTCCAGGGACATAGACAAAGGTGACCTTACGTATTTTGGATTTCTGCAACGACTCTACCCATTGCATGCGTACAAAGCCCGCCTCCACTTTTTTTATCATGCTCATCGAATCACTCAGTATACATGCGTGGATGTAGTCTTGTTGAACATTGTTATGTTCATTGAGTACATATATATTATTGAAGGTCTCTTTTTAATAGTATTTCTACACCTCTTTGATGTTCTGTTGTCTTGCCTCAATATATAAATGTAATTTTTTCGTCTTGTAGGTGCCCACATTTTATGAAAACAGAGCCATAGATTTTAGAAGTAGTGATCTCTGCAATATGTGCCAGTTTGGCACACAAGGTTTCTGTTTTTGAGATTGTGGTTCTGCCCTGTGTGCCGTCCTCGGCTCGAAAGGACGATAGATGCACCCACATTCTTTCCATCTCGTCTCTGATACGAATAAGACATCTATGTTTAATGAAATGAGTCAGACGAATGACAGGAAACAGGCTGAGAGATCATCATTATCATCGAATGCCGTCTCCGCAACGAAGGTTGACTACAATGGATCGCCATTCCACTCTGTTTCTTGCTTTGATGGTGCAGGTTGTCATAGATTGACTTGTCCATCTTTTGATGTTACTCGTCTTGTTCTGCCTCTGCCTCTTTTACCCTGTATTTTCCCTTCCAATATTACTTTTAGTAGACTGAGAGATAAGATCAGAAATGAAGAACTCAGAAAAAAGCTAGGAATAGCCCCGCTATATAATATATATATAAAAAACATATAAAATGGTTTGTCACGTGACAAGGCAGAAAGATCAAAACACAACACAACGAGCCGTCAGCAAACGTTGTGAGAACACCAGACCCAAGGGCCGACCACGAAAAAGATGAATTGATGGAATATTAGAAACACTAGGAAACAATTCAGCAGTAGAGGCGAACAGAAGAGCAAAAGACCACAAATAATATCTCCCCTCGACGCTGAAACACAAATGAGGAAGGAAAGTAGAAGAAGAAGATTCTAAAATCGTTCTGATTCTAAAATAAAATGTTACAATTTTCTTCTTGGTAACGAGACCTAATATCCCATGTACATATTCGTATATCTTTCTTCTGACTTAAGTTAGAATATCTCTCCATGGCTTTCTTTGGAATAATACGTGATGGGGCTCCAGTCTCTTTCAAGGTGGTCAGCCATATCAATTCAGAGGAAGAGGTATGTTTACAGCATTCGGAAAAAATTACAAATAATTAACAACAGAAAAATAAAACAAAGATCAATATATGGACCGAAGCAGGATCGAACCTGTATTCAGTGGCATAGCGCCTTGCCACGAAAAGTCAAACGCTAGGGAACAATGAGTACGGGTTCAATCCCGTTTCGGTCCGTATATTGTTCTTTGTTTTTTTTCTGTTGTTGATTATTTGTCAATGTTTCCGAGTGCTGTAAACATACCTCTTCCTCTGAATTGATTCGCTGATTATCGCCTCGGAAGTGTCCCTCTATAATAATATGCGTTTATTATTATTTGTCTCTGGTCTGCCATACTCGTCTTTCATGCGCTGAATATGCCCTTTTGTGTACCACACTGCTTTTTTCACTTTCTGGGCCGTTAATTATTTATGATTCGTCCACCTTATCTACCATCACAGACTTTGTGTGTGTTCTTTTACATTTTTTTTTTTTTTTTTTTTTACCCCCCGTCACGCCAAGTGGCGTATAGGGAAATATGGTGTTAGTGACCCTATATTTTACAGACCTTCAGCACATGATTTTTGGGGTAATGTGGTCGGTATTACGCCCGTGCTGCTTTTACTTTCCCAGAAAAAATCCGGTACCCATTTAAGGCTGGGTGAACCCGGAGCCGTCGGTTGGGATCGAACCCTACCCCTTGTCCGTAGTAGTCCAGTTCACTAACCACTGAGCTATCGCGGCTCCTACTAATTTTTAGGGAATTAGTAAAACCCAGGTGTCCTCGCCAGGGAACGAACCCCGGCTGTTGCCGTGGTAAGCCAACCGCCTATCGATTGCGCTAACCGGACACCCGTTCTTTTACATTAATCAAAATAAAATATACTTTAATAAACGAGCATTTCACGCCGATTAACTCTTCATATACGAGCGTTTCACGTCAATTAACTCTTCATATACGAGCATTCACGTTAATTAACTCTTCATATACGAGCGTTTCACGTCAATTAACTCTTCATATACGAGCGTTTCACGTCAATTAACTCTATATATACGAGCGTTCATGTCAATTAACTCTTCATATGCGAGCGTTTCACGTCAATTAACTCTTCATATACAAGCATTCACGTCAATTAACTCTTCAAATACGAGCGTTCACGTCAATTAACTATTCAAATACGAGCGTTCACGTCAATTAACTCTTCATATACAAACGTTCACGTTAATTAACTGTTAGTGTACAAAAATGTTATCTTAATTACTGTTGGATATAAGTGTTTAACCAGTGGCTGAGTGTTTAGTGCGTACGCTTCGTAACCAGAAGGATCCGTGTTCAATTACTAGAAGTGTCATTTTTATTCAAAGCGATAAGACTTCGAGGTTCACCCAGCCTATACAAATGTCTACCAGTTTGTCTAAAATGTTAAACCCGGCTTGATGTTTATTATACCGACCACGTGATGAAACCTGTGCAGTTGATGACATGAAAAAATATGATCACAATCATCATGTGCCATTCCGGTTGGCGATGGTGATCATACTTCCGCAATACTCCATCTACTGTGCATTCTATCAATTCTGTTATTGACTATTTTCCATACCATGACAACAAGCTATATAGTATCTTCTCTTTTTGTCGTCTGCGATCTCTCTTTCCCTGTATTTTGCCAGTTGTAACTAATTATTATAGCTTTCATCTTCTCATGATGTAGCCGAACAATGTCGATTGTCTCTTTCTTAAGTTTCTTAGGAGTTCACTTTTTTGTGTTGGTCTCTTTGAGAAATGTCTTCGTTGGCCTTTTTAGCTGTCCAGGGAATTATCAACATTCTTCTGAGAAATATCATCTCTGTGACATCTAATCTTCTTTTCATTTGTTTCTCAACTGTCCACGATTCACTTCCATATGTCAGAATTGACTCTGTACGGTCCCTTTTCTTACCCTAGACTTACTTGTTGCACAATGCTATTTTAATTTTCTGAAATGCTTTTTTGGCCTGTGCTATTATTCTACTTTTTATTTCTGTGGTAAATAACTACATAATAAATAATCACTAACATCATTTCCCATGCGTCTAGAAGAATTCAACAAGATTTTCAAATTATGAAAACTCTTAGTATCAAGCTGAAACGAATGTTCTGCTTGCTTGCGTTCGCCCGATGACTTAAGGAGTGTACTTCGTCATCATCCGCCCTTAAAAGGACGTTAAGTAGGCGTGTCTGCGTTGTGTTGTGGCTTACGGTATAACTGTGATATTTGCGCCTTTCGGCCCAACACATCCGACTTCAGCATGACATTTTTGAGTACCAGGTTGTCTTCCCTCTTCGATCCCTACTCGCTTAGCCAGACTAGACAGATTAGACTGTTACTAGAGGCACCGTGGAGAGGTGGAGCAGGGTCTGGATGGTTCTGGTTCACCGATCCTGGCGCAAGCCATCAGCTGTGGGTCGCTGACAACTTCCAGCTCCGGTGCTGGAGGTGCGCCTTCGCCTCCTGAACTGATCTTTATTGTGTATGTACTGTAGCACCCCACTTTGATAATAATAGCCAGTGAGTCATTATGGCGGATAGGCGGCAGGAACTGTTAAAGGCTGTGTCTGAAAAGTGTTCCTTGTTCCTTTTTACTCACATTCCAAGACCTGCTTGCTGCCGGTCCTCCTAAGTTTAGTTCTTTGTGCACACCGTGAGCTGTACGTTTTATCCGTTTTGATCGTGTTTCTATATTGAGATTGCTTACGATGAATGATGATATCGTATGCTGAAGGACAGTTCAGCTGCGTTCACTTTCTGTGCGGTTTCGCCTTATGTCTTTTGGCGTGTGCTGAGACTGCTACGATGGGGACTGCAGCTACTTTTCTTTGTTTTGGAGGTGAGATATTAATTCGGATGATTCCACTGGCACGGGCAGTTGAGCAATTACGCATTTTAATTCGTTTGCAGTGATACCGGGGCTTCCATAACCCAAACCCAATGAGTCAATGGGTACATCATTACAGGCACATACATTTTGTATAACGATCATCATCATCAGGTGTCTGCGTCAGTCGAGGACGTTGCTATTATAACTTCCGGTCTGAATATTATAATAAAACGTTATGTCTTCTCAACATTCCTATATGGTGCAGAAACATGGACATTAGACAAGAAAACAGAACAAAGAATTGAAGTCTTTGAAATGTGGATATATAGAAGAATAGGTTGAATTGGATGGAAGGAAAAGAAAACAAACGATGAAGTCTTAAAACAGCTAAAAATAAAAAGAGAACTACTAAACACAATTCAAACAAGACAAATGAGATTTGTGGGCCATGTTAAAAGACACAACAGCCTACTAAAAGTAATCCTGGAGGGGAAAATACAAGGTAAACGAGGCAGAGGCAGACCAGGACTAACATGGATGAGTAACATCAAAAGATGGACAAACCAGCCTATGACAACCTGCACTATCAAAGCAAGAGACAGAGCTGAATGGCACTCCATGGTAGCCAACCTTCGTTCAGGAAATGGCACACGATGAATCTGAATATTGATTGTTGTTCTACTGTGTTACCAACCACCGGAAGTGTTGTCTCTTCATATCTTGGGCGGAAGTGAAGTCGCGCCTCACAACAGCAGAGCCTGAAGTTATCAGTGACCCATAGTTGATGGCTTGCGCCAGGATCGTTGAAGCACAACCATCCAAACCCTTCTCCACCTCTCCGTGGTACCTCCAGTAACAGACTAACCTGTCTAGTCTGACCAAGCGAGCAGGGATCGAAGAGGGAAGACAACCCGGTACTCAAAAATGTTGCGCTGAATGCGGATGTGCTGGGCCGAAAGGCGCAAATATCACAGTTATACTGCAAACTACAACACAACGTAGACACGCCTACTTAACGTACTTTTAAGGGCGGATGACGAAGAGATGTACTCCTTTAGTCATCGGGCGAACCCAAGCAAGCATATCTTGGGCCAGATGCCCTCATCTGGACACATGACACTTATCATCTTCTGTCAACTATATCTTTCTTTAAAGACACTTTTGACGTTTGAGGTTGTCAAAGTCAGTACCTACATCATCATCGTCACCATCAACATGAACATCATCATTGCCACTAATGTCATAATCATCTTTATTATCGTCGTCATTATCATCATCATCATAATTATCATCATCATCATAATTATCATCATCATCATCATCATAATTATCATCATCATCATCATCATAATTATCATCATCATAATTATCATCATCATCATCACAAAAGGTATCATTATCGTCGTAATCATGATCGTGTTCATCATCATCAGCAGCATCAACATCATCATCAGCAGCATCAACATCATCATCAGCAGCATCAACATCATCATCGGCAGCATCAACATCATCATCGGCAGCATCAACATCATCATCAGCAGCATCAACATCATCATCAGCAGCATCAACATCATCATCAGCAGCATCAACATCATCATCAGCAGCATCAACATCATCATCAGCAGCATCAACATCATCATCGGCAGCATCAACATCATCATCAGCAGCATCAATATCATCATCAGCAGCATTAACATCATCATCAGCAGCATCAACATCATCATCAGCAGCATCAACATCATCAGCAGCAGCATCAACATCATACTCGTCACAATTATTATCATCGTTATCATCATCATCATCAATCATCATCACCAGCGGCATTATCATCGCTATTATCATCATTGTCGTCATCGTGGTCATCATGCTCATCATTGTCATTGTATTCATCATCATCATCTTCATTGGCATCATCATCATCATCTTCTTCTTCTTCATAGACAAATCATCGTCATCATCACCATCGTCATCATCAACATGATCATCGCTATCATCATATTCGCCATAGCCTTCATCATCTTGTTTGTCACAATCATCATCAACGTCATTATTATCACCACCAAGCAACCGTAAGAGGTCGTTTATTTCAATGACCTTCTATAAAGTGACCTTCTATAAAGTGATCTTCTATAAAGTGACCTTCTATAAAGTGACCTTCTATAAAGTGATCTTCTATAAAGTGACTTTCTATAATGTGACCTTCTATAAAGTGACCTTCTATAAAGTGACCTTCTATAAAGTGATCTTCTATAAAGTGACCTTCTATAAAGTGATCTTCTATAAAGTGACTTTCTATAAAGTGACCTTCCATAAAGTGATCTTCTATAAAGTGACCTTCTATAAAGTGGCCTTCTAAAAAAGTGATCTTCAATAAAGTGACCCTCTATAAAGTGGCCTTCTAAAAAAGTGATCTTCAATAAAGTGACCCTCTATAAAGTGACCTTCTATAAAGTGACCTACTATAAAGTGATCTTCTATAAAAATGATCTTCTATAAAGTGACCTTCTATAAAGTGACCTTCTATAAAGTGACATTCTATAAAGTGATCTTCTATAAAGTGACCTTCTATAAAGTGACCTTCTATAAAGTGACATTCTATAAAGTGACCGCCCGTGCGCTGCCGGGGCCCGAAAGGGAAGTAAAGAATAGCGGCGCTGTACCCTACCAGGCATGTTCATAAGAGGCGAGAAAGGAGGGTTAGGCATGGGACTGGCTATCCCATACTGTAAAAAAAAAAAAGCCGAAAAAACTTCACAAACATGAACAAGTCAAAGAAAGATAAAGTAAATCCGTCAACCAGGAAAGAGAAGGGCTCTCTGTCTAAGAGACGTATGACGCAATCCGGAGAAAGCCATAAGGAGTCCGGGTTGCCGACTCACCCTTTGTCTACCAGGAAATCATCCAGAATTGGCACCTGGAATGTTCGTACCCTTAACGAGCAAGGAAAAGCGGCACAAGTGGCAGCAGAAATGACCAACTACAAGATAGATATTCTGGGAATGTGTGAAACAAGATGGCTGGGAGCGGAGAGAATAAAATTGAATACAGGGGAGATGATTTTATCATCAGGACACCAGGAACCAGGAGCACAACATAGCGAAGGGGTAGCTGTAATGCTATCAAAGAATGCACAGAAGACACTAATAGAATGGGAGGCAGTGGGACCAAGACTGGTGAGAGCAACATTTAGAACAATCAAAAACAAAATAAAATTACACATTACACAATGCTATGCACCAACCAACGATAAAGATGACTCAGTTAAAGATGATTTTTATAAACAGCTACAATGCCAGATGGATGCAAGACGAGCCAAGGATATTATAATCTTGATGGGAGACCTAAATGCTAAGGTAGGATCAGACAACAGAGGCTTCGAAGAGATTATGGGAAAACATGGACTTGGAGATATAAACGAGAATGGAGAGATATTTGTGAATTTCTGCGCCCTTAATCAAATGAGCCTAGGAGGAACAATATTCCAACATAAAAGAATACACAAAGCTACATGGGTGTCACCAGATCATAGAACGGAAAATCAAATTGATCACATATGTATTAATAATAAGTTTAAGTCATCCTTACAGGATGTAAAAGTATATAGAGGGGCAGATATAGCTTCTGATCATCATCTTCTGTTAGCCAAACTTAAAATTAAATTAAAAAGGTATACTACAACGAATAAGGGCAGAAAGTATTTCAATGTAGGGTTTCTTAAAGAACAAGGAATTAAAGATAAATTTACAGTCACAATATCAAACAAATACCAAGTCCTCCAACAACTAGAAAATACAATAAATATAGAAGATCATTGGAAACAGGTAAAAAATATATGGAAAGAGACATGCGAAGAAACACTGGGGAAAAGAGAACGCCAGAATAAGGCATGGATGACAGCAGAGACCCTGGATAAAATTAAAGAAAGAAAGAACAAGAAAGCAGACATAAATAAAAGCAAAACAAGAAGTAATAAAGCCAAGACACAGGAAGCTTACACAGAGGTGAACAAAGAAGTGAGAAGATGCATTAAAAGGGATAAGAGGAAATATATAGATGAATTAGCTAAAGAGGCAGAAGAAGCAGCAAATAAAGGGAATATGAAAGAACTGTACAACAGCACAAAGAAATTAGGTGGAAAATACAAACAGATCAACGCCTTTATCAAAGATAAGAAAGGAAATCTGCTTAGTAATATAAGGGAACAAATGGAGAGATGGAAAGAGCACTTTGAAGAACTTTTGAACAGACCCGGCTCAAATAATCCTCCAGATATACTACCAGCAGAAGAAGAATTATACGTTAACTGCGGAAAACCAAGCAAAGAAGAAATAATGAAAGCCATCAAACTATTAAAAGATGGTAAAGCCACAGGACCAGATGAAATTCCTTCGGAAGCCATCAAAGCAGATATTATCACCTCTACCAAGATGTTACATAATCTATTGGATAAAATTTGGGAGAGGGAAGAAATACCTAAAGACTGGAGAGAAGGTTATATGATCAAACTACCAAAGAAAGGAAGTTTACAGGAGTGCACTAATTATAGGGGAATTATGCTACTATCAGTGCCAGGAAAAATATTAGGCAGAATCATTCTGGAGAGACTAAAAGAGGCTATAGAGAAACACTTGAGAGATGAACAAGCAGGTTTTAGGAAGAACAGATCAAGTGCTGATCAAATAACTACTTTACGTATAATAGTTGAACAAAGTTTAGAACTAAAATCCCCACTTTATATTGGATTCATAGATTACGAAAGGCATTTGATAGTTTAGACAGAAGAATGCTTTGGAAGTTGCTGAGTCATTACGGAATCCCCATAAAGTTTATTAACCTGATAAAAACAATGTATGAAGGAACAAAATGTAGTGTGGTGCATGAAGGACAGCTTACAGAAGCATTTGAAATAAGAACAGGAGTAAGGCAAGGATGCCTTCTGTCTCCATTTCTCTTTCTACTGGCCATAGATTGGATTATGAAAATAGCTCAAAACAACAGAAATGGGATCCAGTGGTCACTGACCAAACAACTTGATGATTTAGACTTTGCTGATGACATAGCTCTCCTATCACACAGCCACCAACAGATGCAAGATAAAATGAGTATATTAGATGAGAGATCACAACAGCTAGGACTAAAGATTAATAGAGATAAGACCAACATTATGAGAATTAATGCAGTTGGCAATAACCAAATAAAACTAGGAGAAATACCTCTACTAGACGTACAATCTTATATATATCTGGGCAGTAATATAGACAAAGAGGGAGGAACAGAAAACGATACCAAAATAAGGATATCAAAAGCAAGAGGAGCTTTCATTGCACTGGGAAACATATGGAAATCCAAAGAAATTAGGCTAAATACAAAAATACAAATTTTCAACTCCAATGTTAAGTCGGTTCTATTATATGGCTGTGAAACATGGAGAATAACAAAATTGACAATCACGAAGGTACAGACTTTCATTAATGGATGCTTGCGCAGAATAAAGGGATGGAAATGGCAGGACAAAGTCACTAACGTGGAATTATGGAAATGTACCGGTCAAATACCAGTGGATAAAGAAATACAGCGAAGACGATGGCGATGGATAGGACACACACTACGGAAACCAACTGAGAGTATTACACAACAGGCCCTTTTTTGGAATCCCCAGGGGAAAAGACAAAGAGGAAGACCAAGGAATTCTTGGAGAAGACAGATTGAAGCAGAGATGAAGATGATGGGGAAGACATGGAATGATCTTAAAAGAATTGCAAAAAACAGAACGACTTGGAAAGTGTTTGTTGAAGGCCTATGCTCCACTGGGAGCTAAAAGGTAGAAGAAGAAGATAAAGTGACCTTCTATAAAGTGACCTTCTATAAAGTGACCTTCTACAAAGTGACCTTCTATAAAGTAATTTCTAAATTCATCACCACACTATGTTTTCTTATCTCTCGCTACATATTACTCTATCTCACACTCTATGTTTTCTCAATTATCGCTACATATTACTCTATCTCACATTCTATGTTTTCTCAATTCTCGCTACATATTACTTTATCTCACATTCTATGTTTTCTCAATTCTCGCTACATATTACTCTATCTCACATTCTATTTTTTCTCAATTCTCGCTACATATTACTCTATCTCACATGCTATGTTTTCTCAATTCTCGCTACATATTACTCTATCTCACACGCTATGTTTTCTCAATTCTCGCTACATATTACTCTATCTCACACGCTATGTTTTCTCAATTCTCGCTACATATTGCTCTATCTCACACGCTATGTTTTCTTAATTCTTGCTACATATTACTCTTTCTCACACTCTATGTTTTCTTATCTGTCTCTACATATTACTCTATCTTACACTCTATATTTTCTTATCTGTTGCTACATATTACTCTATCTTACACTCTATATTTTCTTATCTGTTGCTACATATTACTCTATCTCACACTCTATGTTTTCTTATCTGTCGCTACATATTACTCTATCTTACACTCTATATTTTCTTATCTGTTGCTACATATTGCTCTATCTCGCACGCTATGTTTTCTTAATTCTTGCTACATATTACTCTATCTCACACTCTATGTTTTCTTATCTGTCGCTACATATTTCTCTATCTCACACTCTATGTTTTCTTATCTGTCGCTACATATTGCTCTATCTTACACTCTGTATTTTCTTATCTGTCGCTACATATTAACTCAACCTCAAATGTTAACCTCTACTTTTAACAAACACTCTATCTCACTTTAACTCAAGCTCAAATGTTAACCTCTTCTCCTAACAAACACTCTATCCCACTTTAACTTAATCTCAAATGTTAACCTCTTCTCCTAACAAACACTCTATCCCACTTTAACTTAATCTCAAATGTTAACATCTCATTCAAACAAACACTCTATCTCACTTTAACTCAATCGCAAATGTTAACATCTCATTCGAACAAACACTCTATATCACTTTAACTCAATAAAAACATTGTTTTATCGGTTTTTAATCTCGCTCTATCTCACTTTAACTCAATAAAATATTGTATTATCATTTTAAAACTCGCCCTATCTCACTTTAACTCAATAAAAATCATTGTTTTATCATTTAAAAACTCGCCCTATCTCACTTTAACTCACAAAAACATCGTTTTATCATTTAAAAACTCGCCCTATCTCACTTTAACTCACAAAAACATCGTTTTATCATTTTAAAACTCGCCCTATCTCACTTTAACTCAATAAAAACATCGTTTTATCATTTTAAAACTCGCCCTATCTCACTTTAACTCAATAAAAACATCGTTTTATCATTTTAAAACTCTCCCTATCTCACTTTAACTCAATGTCAAAACGTAACCGTCATATTACCACACAACCGATCTCTAACTGACTCATTCGCCACAAATCTAACCCTCTTCTCTCTAGACCTCGTCTCTCTATCACTCTTCCCCTTCTCTCTCCAACTCATCTCCGAACCCTCCCTTGCTACTCCATCCCACTCTCGCTACACCCCGCCCCCCCCCCCTCCCATCAATCTCTCCACCCGTGTTACAATGGCCTCCACTAACGTCGATTACTGGCCAAAACCAAGATCATTAGACGATGTAAATTGAAGAAAATTATAGAAAATTGCCTCCATCTCGCGTAGCAAAGGGAAGCCAGGAGAAGCCATCCTACACAATTATAATCAAGCTTTTATTTCGACTTGATTGCGCAGAACAACCTGCTCGGATGCTTGGTAATTTATAAATGAGAAAATGCGAGTTAGCCGGAGTTGTGGTGCTATAGGGATGTATGTGGGATTTGTGTGTCCGTGTATTTATTTATGAATGTCTGTTTGTTATATGGAAATGGTTCAAGCCGGACTATCTGATTGGCTATTAAAATGTGAATAAATTATCCCTTAATAAAATATGGAAACAGCGTTAATTGTTTTAATTAAGTGTCTTCAGGAACCGTTGAAGTGCTCTGAATCAGGTAGGTTTTTATTTTGCTGGAGATGAGAGTAAAGAAGAATGAGAAGAGGGTATTTCTGTAGCGTGGAGGTTAATGTGCTTCGGTCCAGTTAAAATGTAATCGGTATTAGTCTCATATGAAGTGATTTGAGTTTTCGTTTATGTAAACCTGGCGTTGTTGTATGTAAGATACATCATCAACATCATCAGGTCCCATGTCCTTTGCAGAATGTTGTATTCATCACAGTCCGTATGAAAGAATGTCTGTCTCTAGCCAGATCTCCCACAAAACGTTGTATTCATCACAGTCCGTATGAAAGAATTCCGGTCTCTTGCCAGATCTCCCACAAAACGTTGCATTCATCACAGTCAGTCTGAAAGAATGTCTGTCTCTAGCCAGATCTCCCACAAAACGTGGCATTCATCACAGTTAGTCTGAAAGAATCTCTGTCTCTAGCCAGATCTCTAACTTCTTCTGTTGTTGTGTTCAATGTCTCTTTGGTGTCTTGAAACCACATTGTTCTTGCTCTGCCCCTGATGCGTGCCCAGGAACCATGTCTTCCATTATTGTTCTTTCCAACTCGTTGTGTCTTTTGATGTGGTCATTAAATTATAATTTCCTCTGTATAATGGCGTTTATATGCCAGTTCATTTTAATTATTTTTTTTTAAAAAAACGTCTTCCCTGCTCTTATTCACTATCCAAGGTACAATAAATAGATTGGTATCTAGTATTTTGTTTGGAATGATCTTAAAAGAATGACAAAAAAAAACAGAACGACTTGGAAAGTGTTTGTTGAAGACCTATGCTCCACTGGGAGCTAAAAATGTAGAAGAAGAAGATTTTGATTCGAATAAAGCAATTTTCTTCCTTGCTCTTTACTAGATTATCCATGATTCACAACCATATAATCGGGAAGATACATGTTCTTAGTCATTTTAATTGTACTACCTTGCAAGTATTGGGCCACATGTTCTTTTATATATTTAATTTGTGTGTTTCTATTGCTAATCTTCTTTGGGTCTCTTTCTGGCAGTCTCCATTGTTACTACATTGTTTTTAATTGAGTGCCGTCTCCGCATCGAAGGTTGGCTACCATGAAGTGCCATTTCGCTCTATCTCTTACTTTGATGGTGCAGATTGTCATAGGCTGACTTTTCCATCTTTTGGTATTACTCATCCATGTTAGTCTTGGTCTGCTTCTGCCTCTTTTACCTTGTATTATCCATTCCAAGTTTACTTTCAGTATTTTGCCGTCTCTTTTAACATGCCCACAAAATCTCATGTCTTCTTTGAATTGTGTTTAGTAGTTCTGTTTCATTTTTAGTTGTTTTAAGACACTATCGTTTGTTTTCTTTTCTTCCATCCAATTCTACCTATTCTTATATATATATATATCCACATCCAAGGCTTACATTTTCTGTTCTGTTTTCTTGTCTAATGTCCATGTTTCGGCACCATACAGGAATGTTGAGAAGATATAACATTTTGCTATTCTTAGTTTTAACACTTGTGTTACTTGTTTTGATGTTAGTATATTTTTCAAGGCATTAACATTACTTTTTGACATTCCTATTCTTTTGTTTATTTCAGTTTTACATTTTCCAGCACTGATTATAGTAATATCCAAGGTATGTGTAGCTCTTAAGTATCTCCCTGTCTATTCCTTCAACATTTGACATCCACTTGTAAGATTGTTACTAGAGCTCACATATATCCTTAGTTCGCGTATAAGATTGAATACTTAATTTATCGGTCACGTGATGCAACGTGGGGCTCAGTTCAAACGGAGCACACACACAAGAACTTATGATCGCTGAATATCAAAGATGGCGCAGCCCACGTTGGGCAAAGATTCAAAACTGTGCAACTGCTGCCGTTACCTTCATTTTTTTGTTGCTGGATACAACACCACCAACACCTTTTTGGTCTTCTTATTCTTCTTCCACCTCCTCCTCCTCCTCCTCTTCTAAATTATTCTCTTTTTACTAGCTCATCTTCTTTTTCTTATTTCTAAGAAGGGGTTTCCGAAAAAACTGAAATTTATGGAGGGAATATGGTGTTTGAGTCCCTATTTTTCGAAACATCAACTGCAGAAAAAAAGTAAAGTAAAGTACCCTCGTCACGCCAGGTGGCGTATAGGGAAATATGGTGTTAGTGACCCTATATTTTACAGACCTTCAGCACATGATTTTTGGGGTAATGTGGTCAGTATTACGCCCGTGTTTCTTTACTTCCCCAGAAAAAAAATCCGGTACCCATTTAAGGCTGGGTGAACCAGGAAGCCGTCGGTTGGGATCGAACACTACCCCTTGTCCGTGGTGGTCCAGTTCACTAACCACTGAGCTCCCATCAACTGCAGATTTCATGGTAAAGTGGTCGATACAACAACCGGCCGATCAACTCATTCCATCTAAATAATAAAACAAGTCACCGCTGCCTAAATGAAGAGATAGGATAAATCTCGAAACAAAGTCAGAAGGGTACGGGTTCGATCCCAGCAGTGGCGGATTTTTTTTCGGACTAACAAGGCTCCGGGGTTCACCCAGCTTCTTAAAATGGGTACCAGAGATTTTTCTGGCAAGTAAAGGCGGCCTCACGTGATACCGACCACATCACCCAAAAATGGGCCATCATAGTCATAGTTGATTATAGTAGCCATGGTCATAGAAAAATATGGTCGATAACACCAAATTCCCCATACGACTAGCAAGGCGTGTAGGGAACATATACTTTTTTCTTAAAATCACAATTCTTATCAAATGTCCATTTTCTCTCTAAATTGCCTTGCTCTTGCCACAGATTAGAGATTCCAATTTTTTTTTCGAATTAATCCAAACTAGCAATATTCTGTTTCAACGTCGCCAGATTATTTGTGTCATTGTGTAAAACAATGTAATTTTTATGGTGTTAGTGACCCCATATTTTACAGACCTTCAGCACATGAATTTTGGAGTAATGTGGTCGATATTATGCCCGTGCCACTTCACTTTCCCAGAAAAAATCCGGTACCCATTAAAGGCTGGGTGAACTCGGAAGTCGTCGGTTGGGACCGAACCCTACCTCTTGTTCTTTGTAGTCCAGTTCGCTAACCAGAGCTATCGCGGCTCCCATTGTTGGCAATAGATGGAGAGAAGTAGAGAAAATGTCCACGAATAGTGATGGATGGAGAAACCTCAAACCGACACAGCCTTCGGGGCATTCCCATATCCGCTCTGCCTCTAGTTTCAGCAGCAACCGTCTGAGTTTTCTTCTACTGATTGTTCCTGTCCTGTAATGATTGTTCCTGTCCTGCGTTGATTGTTTTTTGTCTTTCAATTATTGTTCTTGTCCTGCAATGATTGTTTCTGTCATGTAATGATTGTTCCTGTCCTGTAATGGTTGTTCCTGTCATGTAATGATTGTTCCTGTCATGTAATGATTGTTCCTGTCCTGCAATGATTGTTCCTGTCATGTAATGATTGTTCCTGTCATGTAATGATTGTTCCTGTCATGCATTGATTGTTTCTGTCCTGTAATGGTTGTTCCGGATGACGTCATGGGACGCACCAAAATGGCAGCTTATTTACATTCGAGCTATGGACTAAGCAATGTTTAATTTGAATACCAGGATATATATTATTGCAGCGAGTTGGCAGATTTTTGAAAATGTATTCAGGGGTTTGAACATAAATGTTTGTTCACAGTTCGTTAACCTTCGCTGTAGATAAAGTCGTTAAATTGATAGCTTAGTTGTGACCTTGGTTGCTAAGGACCTAACTTGTGCAAACGGATGGCATTGGCAAGAATCATTTTGAATCTATGAAGTGGGCTCATTTTGTGTTTAACTCAAAAGCATATGTGCTTTTTAACCAAAGACTTTTTTTGGGACTCAATGAAGATATCCCCGATGGAAGAATAAATTGTACTATTAATCCCATAAATGATTCGCTTCCAGAGGTTTATGATGTAAACAAAGCAGTTTTGTCATTGCAAGTGAATAATGTCCACACCTATAATTGGTCAGGATTGGGTAGCAGCAGCAGCTTTATAGCGAACACAGAAAACATCACAGGATTGTGCTGTTCTGAAACAGCTATACCATGCTACCCTAGAATTGCCTTTAATGGGATTACTGTGACCACAAACCACGCTCCATGTGTGTGCCACATATTTACACCACAGAAAGAAATTCTGAATATAACAACATCATGTGCCTTCTGTGATATTAATGACCACAGACCAGGAGCCTCCAGTATGATTGATACAACTGTTGCACCAAGCACTTCATCAGCAAAGCCATATCTTTGGAATGTTCATCTGACATTGTTCTTGAATGATGTCCAAGATAATGAGACATCAGAATTGTGTGGCGGCAGCTACAAGAAGGGAGCGGAGAACATCATCAATTGTGTTTTTACTAACTACAGGTCAGGTGGCTTCTGTTGGATTGGAAATGATAACTTACCACCCTTGTGTGTCTATATGTTTGGAATTGGAGTCATCAATGATGGCCTAACATCATCAGGTGCTACGACGATCATCGTTTTCGGGAGGACGTAAACTCCCATGGTGTATGGTGGATAGGCGGCAGGAACCATTGAGGGCTATGTCTGAAAAGTGTTCCTTCTTGCAGTTTCCTCATATTCCAAGTCCGGCTTGTTGCAGGAGCTACTGAGTTAAGTGCTCTGTGCACACCGTGAGCTGTGTGTCTCATCCGTTTTGATCCTGCTTCGATATCCCGCTTGTTTGCGATGAATGATGATATCGTATGACGGGGAACAGTTGGCTGTGTTCACTTTCTGCGCGGTTTCGCCTTATGTCTTTTGGCGTGTGCTGAGACTGCTGCGATGGGGACTACAGTTACCTTTCTTTGTTTGGGAGATGAGTTGGTAATTCGGATGATTCCACTGGCACGGGCGGTTGAGCAATTATGGATTTTAATTCGTTTGCTGTGAGACCGAGGCCTTCCATAAACAATAACCAATGGTTGTTCCGTCAAGCAATGATTGTTTCTGTCTTGTAATGGTTGTTCCGTCATGCAATGATTGTTTCTGCGTTGTAATCGTTATTCCTGTCAAGCAATGATTGTTCCTGTCAAGCAATGATTGTTCCTGTCCTGTAATGGTTGTTCCGTCATACAATGATTGTTTCTGTCCTGTAATGGTTGTTCCGTCAAGCAATGATTGTTCCTGTCCTGTAATGGTTGTTCGGTCATGCAATGATTGTTTCTGTCCTGTATTGGTTGTTCGTTCAAGCAATGATTGTTCCTGACTTGTAATGGTTGTTCCGTCATGCAATGATTGTTTCTGTCCTGTAATGTTTGTTCCGTCATGCAATGATTGTTTCTGTCCTGTAATGGTTGTTACGTCATGCAGTGATTGTTTCTGTCCTGTAATGGTTTTTGCGTCATGCAATCATTGTTTCTGTTCTGTAATGGTTGTTCCGTCAAGCAATGATTGTTTCTGTCCTGTAACGGTTGTTCCGTCATGCAATGATTCTTCCTGTCCTGTAATGGTTGTTCCGTCATGCAATGATTGTTCCTGTCATGTAATGATTATTCCTGTCATGCAATGATTGTTTCTGTCCTGTAATGGTTGTTCCGTCATGCAATAATTGTTTCTGTCCTGTAATAGTTGCTCCTGTCAAGCAATGATTGTTCCTGTCCTGTAATGGTTGTTCCGTCACGCAATGATTGTTTCTGTCCTGTAATGGTTATTCCTGTCAAGAAATGATTGTTCCGTCAAGCAATGAGTTTTTAATGTCTTGTAATGGTTGTTCCGTCATGCAATGATTGTTTCTGTCCTGTAATGGTTGTTCCGTCAAGCAATGATTGTTCCTGTCCTGTAATGGTTGTTCCGTCATGCAATGATTTTTCTGTCCTGTAATGGTTGTTCCGTCAAGCAATGATTGTTCCTGTCCTGAAATGGTTGTTCCGTCATGCAATGATTGTTCCTGTCATGTAATGATTATTCCTGTCATGCAATGATTGTTACTGTCCTGTAATGGTTGTTCCGTCATGCAATAATTGTTTCTGTCTTGTAATAGTTGCTCCTGTCAAGCAATGATTGTTCCTGTCCTGTAATGGTTGTTCCGTCATGCAATGATTGTTTCTGTCCTGTAATGGTTATTCCTGTCAAGCAATGATTGTTCCGTCAAGCAATGATTGTTAATGTCTTGTAATGGTTGTTCCGTCATGCAATGATTGTTTCTGTCCTGTAATGGTTGTTCCGTCAAGCAATGATTGTTCCTGTCCTGTAATGTTTGTTCCGTCATGCAATGATTGTTTCTGTCCTGTAATGGTTGTTCCATCAAGCAATGATTGTTCCTGTCCTGTAATGGTTGTTCCGTCATGCAATGATTGTTCCTGTCAAGCAATGATTGTTCATGTCTTGTAATGGTTTTTCCGTCAAGCAATGATTGTTTCTGTCTTGTAATGGTTGTTCATGTCATGCAGTGATTGTTCCTCTCCCGTAATGATTGTTCCTGTCATGCAGTGATTGTTACTGTCTTGTAATGGTTGTTCGTGTCATGCAATGGTTGTTCGTGTCATGCAATGATTGTTCCTGTCATGCAGTGATTGTTCCTGTCCTGTAATGTTTGTTCCTGTCATGCAGTGATTGCTCATGGCCTGTAATGGTTGTTTATGTCATGCAATGATTGTTCCTGTCCTATAATGGTTGTTCATGTCATGCAATGATTGTTTCTGTCCTGTAATGGTTGTTCCTGTCATGCAATAATTGTTCCTGTCCTGTAATGGTTGTTCCTGTCATGCAATGATTGTTCCTGTCCTGTAATGGTTGTTCATGTTATGCAGTGATTGTTACTGTCCTGTAGTGGGTTTTCCTGTCATGCAGTGATTGTTCCTGTTCTGTAATGGTTGTTCATGTCATACAATGATTGTTCCTGTCCTGTAATGGTTGTTCCTGTCATGCAGTGATTGTTCCTGTCCTGTAATGGTTGTTCCTGTCATGCAATAATTGTTCCTGTCCTGTAATGGTTGTTCCTGTCACGCAGTGATTGTTCCTGTCCTGTAATGGTTGTTCATGTCATGCAGTGATTGTTCCTGTCCTGCAACGATTGTTCCTGTCCTGTAATGGTTGTTCAAGTCCTGTAATGATTATTCCTGTCCTGTAATGATTGTTCCTATCCTGCATTGATTGTTTTTTGTCTTTCAACTATTGTTCTGTCCTGCAATGATTGTTCCTGTCATGCAATGATTTTTCTTATCCTGCAATGATTTTTCCTGTCCTGCAATGAATTTTCCTGCCTGCAATGATTGTTCATGTCCAGCTATGATTGTCCCTGTCCTGCAATGATTTTCCTGTCCTGCGATGATTGTCTCTGTTTCGCAATGATTGTTCCTGTCCCGCAATGATTGTTCCTATCCAGCAATGATTGTTCCTGTCCCGCAATTATTGTTCCTGTCCCACAATGATTGTTCTTGTTCTGCAACGACTGATCACGTTGCCTTCTTTTCAGCCGAGAATGCTCTTCCAGCTTTATTTCCTTGTGGAGCCGCGTTCCACCATTCTCGTGACACTTGGCGTATATTCAGCTTTGTTGTCGCCTTCCTGTGTGAGATGCCCTCGAGATGCCCTCGTCATAACATACATACACATCTTTAAGGTCTCCTGAACAATGTCAGACCCTAACATATGATCCAATCCTCTTCTTCTTCTCCTACCATTTAGCTCCCTGTGGAGCATGCTTCAACAAACACTTTCCAAGCCGTTGTATTTCTTGCCATTCTTTGAAGATAATTCTTAGGGGGGCTGGTTGGTCTTGAGGCAAGACGCCGACCTCGAGACAGAAAGGTTGTGGGTTCAAATCCCAGCTACACCGGATTTTTATTTATGATTTCTCTCGGCGGCAACCACCCCTGCTCTCAGCAGCGAGGCCCGGCTTGTAACGTCAATTACTCATCGACGGAAAAATATGAGTACCTACGAAGCCGGATATATCTGCCTGTACGGCGAGGGACCCCTGTGCACTCGGGTGTCAGGGAAAAATGGATTAAAACGTTAACAAAAAAATATCATTCCATGTGTCTTCCCATCATCTTCATCTCTGCTTCTATCTGTCTTCTCCAAGAATATTTTATCTTTCTCTTTGTCCTTTTCCTTGGGGATTTAAAAAAACTGGCCTGTTGTGTAATGCTCTCATTTAGCTTCCGCTGTGTGTCAGATCCAGCGCCATCATCCTCGCTGTATCTCTTTATCCACTGGTATTTGACTGGTACATTTCCATAATTCTATGTTAGTGATTTTGTCCTGCCATTTCCATCCTTCGGAGCCGCGATAGCTCAGTGGTTATTGAACTGGACTATAAGGAACAAGGGGTAGGGTTAGATCCCAACCGACGGCTTCCTGGTTCACCCAGCCTTAAAATGAGTACCGGATTTTTTTTCTGGGAAAGTAAATCAGCACGGGCGTAATACCGACCAGATTACCTTAGGTCTGTAAAATATAGGGTCACTAAACCCATATACGACAGTTGGCGTGACGGGGGTACTTTACTTTTTACTTCTCATTCCACCCTTCTACCAATGGATCGGGCGGACATCATCAATGCCCTCCGAGATGTGGGAAGAGCACATGACTTCGACAAGCACAGATCCACGTCCCTTCTTCGGATGATGGAAATGGGAGTTAAGTTGGGCACAGCCAGAAATGAGAAACTTGGTGGCCGTGTAAGAAGACTTATCGACCAACATAGAACTGGAGTCGTCAGTCGCTGGACACTGAGGGAATTGCTGAGGAGGGGATCTGAGCACCTATGGACATGTTCGGAGTGCAATGATGATGACCCGCAAATAACTCAATAACTCAATTCCATAATTCTATTCTGCGTAAGCATCCATTAATGAAGGTCTGTATGATCCAATAAGGCTTCCGAATATATTTGTCTGATCAACACAAAGTGCAGATAAAAAAAAAAGAACACTTTGATGCCCTCTTGAATGTGCCCCGGGCGGGGGGTATGAATGGGGTGTTAGCGCCCACATCATACACCCACCCAGTCCGAACAAACAGCCCCTCCTCACCCCAACCGCATCCTACCCCTCCGCCCCCCATTTTTCCACTTTCCCAAAAAAGTATATTTATAAAAACGTGTGTATTTCATTTAAGACTGTGATTCATCATGTGCCATGCTGTCAGGCGTAGGCGATCATGTTCATCCACAATTATATGTCTACACCTCGTCGTGTAAATTCTTACTATTTTACTCTTTAGTGTGCCATGACACCAAGCTATCTTGCTTCTCTCTTTGTCGCCTTCGACCTCTCTTTCCCTGTATTTTGTTGTATAAATGTATTAAGTTGTAACCAAGTATCCCAAATTTCCTCTTCCCCTGATGTACACGAATAAAATCGATTGTTTCTCTCTGATGTTTTTAGAAGCTACCTTTCTGTGTTGTTTCTCTGAGAATTTCCTCGCTTTTCTTTATAGCTGTCCATGGAACCCTCGATTTTCTTATGAGAAATTCAATCGATGTGGCTTTTAATCGTCTTGTTATTGTTTATCCATGATTTGCTTCTATAGTTCAGAATTGGCCATATATAGCATCTGTGAGCTTTATTTCTCGCTTATTTTAACATGAACTTGTTGCATAAGATGTTTTTAATTTTCTGAGATGTTAATTTAGTCCGTGCTATTCTGCTTTTTTTTCTTTTAATGAGTGAATATCGCAGCTGTTAATCGGAATCGAACCAGTCCTCTCGTCCTCAATAAACAAGTCCACTAACTACTGCTCTATCGTGGCCTTCACCAGATCGTGTGGGTGGACATAATTTCACATAGCTCACTTCTGCATGCAGTCCCACGTCTGCAAACTGCTGCTTCAAACGAGAATTTCTGAAGAAATACGCGCGTGAAAGTAGCAATTTGAGATCTGGCAGCCTCTCCTTCTGTCTGTGCTTCTCTCTTTCTCTCCATATTTGTGTTTCTAATGTCCTTTTATCTCTGGTTTTATCTTTGTAACTCGCATTCAAGAGAGCCAAGATTAAAGAGAGCCATGTCGTTATTTCAATCTTTTGGTCTCTCTGCTGGTGTTACGCAATTTGACAAAATTCTTCAATCAAGCGGAGATGTAAGATGAAATATTAAAAATCTGGAAGCTTCTCTATTAATCATTGCATGCGGAACAATGAGCAGAGTGTTCCTGGGTGTCCTAAGATCCAGACATAAGATTCTAATTTTGTGGAAAGTAATTTCATTTTATGCAATTAAAGTAAGATTATAGAAAAGATTATGGACATTTCTTGTGGACATTTCTTGTGGACATTTCTTGTGGACATTTCTTGTGGCCATTTCTTTGTCTACATTTCTTGTGGACATTTCTTGTGGCCATTTCTTGTGGACATTTCTTGTGGACATTTCTTGTGGACATTTCTTGTGGACATTTCTTGTGGCCATTTCTTACTTATATTATATCACAAATAACAAAACACAACACAACGAGCTTTCAACAAAAGTTGTGAAAACACCAGACCCAAGGGTCGACCACGAAAAAGATGGGTCGATGGAATATTAGAAGCACTAGGAAACATAACAGCAGCAGAGGCGAACAGAAGAGCAAAAGACCGCAAATTATATTTCCCCTCGACGCTGAAAGGCAAATGAGGAAGGAAAGAAGAGAAGAAGAGGAAGATTATATCACAAATGACAAAGTTCGCAAAATATAACAATATATATCTGAAAATATGATGATCTTGTGACTATTGTCAGAGGGTACTAAATGAAATGGTTATGGTTATGGAAGGTCCCTGTATCACTGCACACGAATTTAAATCCATAATTGCTCAACAGCCCGTGCCAGTGGAATCATCTGAATTACTATTTCATCTCCCAAACAAAGAAAAGTAGCTGTAATCCACATCATAGCAGTCTCAGCCCACGACAAAAGACATAAGACGAACCCGCACAGAAAGTGAACACAGCCTTCTGTTCTCCATCATACGATATCATCATTCATCGTAAACAACCGGAATATCGAAACATGATCAAAACAGATGAAACGCACAGCTCACAGTGTGCACAGATCACTTAACTCAGTAGCTCCTGCAACAAGCCGGACTTGGAATATGAGGAAACTACAACTCTAAGATGTTCACTTAATGTGTTGTTACAAAATGAGGAGTTTGATGCCAATCAACGCAAGGGACAAAAGGAATAAGTGAGATATAACATGTCAATACAACTTGTATCTACAGATAAATGAGGAGTTTGAGGCCAATCAACGCAAGGGACAAAAGGAACAAGTGAGATATAACATGTCAATACAACTTGTATCTACAGATAAATGTGGAGTTAGATTACAAATCAACGCAAGGGACAAAAGGAACAAGTGAGATATAACATGTCAATACAACTTGTATCTACAGATAAATGTGTAGTTTGAGGACAAATCAACGTAAGGGACAAAAGGAACGAAGTGAGATATAACATGTCAAAACAACTTGTATCTACAGATAAATGTGTAGTTTGAGGACAAATCAACGTAAGGGACAAAAGGAACAAGTGAGATACAACATGTCAATACAACTTGTATCTACAGATAAATGAGGAGTTTGAGGGCAAATCAACGCAAGGGACAAAAGGAACAAGTGAGATATAACATGTCAATACAACTTGTATCCACAGATAAATGAGGAGTTTGAGGACAAATCAACGCAAGGGACAAAAGGAACGAGTGAGATATAACATGTCAATACAACTTGTATCTACAGATAAATTTAGAGTTTGAGGACAAATCAACGCAAGGGACAAAAGGAACAAGTGAGATATAACATGTCAATACAACTTGTATCTATAGATAAATGTGTAGTTTGGTGACAAATCAACGTAAGGGACAAAAGGAACAAGTGAGATACAACATGTCAATACAACTTGTATCTACAGATAAATGTGTAGTTTGAGGACTAAACGCAAGGGACAAAAGGAACAAGTGAGATATAACATGTCAATACAACTTGTATCCACAGATAAATGAGGAGTTTGAGGACAAATCAACGCAAGGGACAAAAGGAACAAGTGAGATATAACATGTCAATACAACTTGTATCTACAGATAAATGTGTAGTTTGAGGACTAAACGCATGGGACAAAAGGAACAAGTGAGATATAACATGTCAATACAACTTGTATCCACAGATAAATGTGTAGTTTGAGGACAAATCAACGCAAGGGACAAAAGGAACAAGTGAGATATAACATGTCAATACAACTTGTATCTACAAATAAATGAGGAGTTTGAGGATAAATCAACGCAAGGGACAAAAGGAACAAGTGAGATATAACATGTCAATACAACTTGTATCTACAGATAAATGTGTAGTTTGAGGACAAATCAACGCAAGGGACAAAAGGAACAAGTGAGATATAACATGTCAATACAACTTGTATCTACAGATAAATGAGGAGTTTGAGGACAAATCAACGCAAGGGACAAAAGGAACAAGTGAGATATAACATGTCAATACAACTTGTATCTACAGATAAATGTGTAGTTTGAGGACAAATCAACGCATGGGACAAAAGGAACAAGTGAGATATAACATGTCAATACAACTTCTATCTATAGATAAATGTGGAGTTTGAGGACAAATCAACGCAAGGGACAAAAGGAACAAGTGAGATATAACATGTCAATACACCTTGTATCTACAGATAAATGAGGAGTTTGGGACAAATCAACGCAAGGGACAAAAGGAACGAGGGAGATATAACATGTCAATACACCTTGTATCCACAGATAAATGAGGAGTTTGGGACAAATCAACGCAAGGGACAAAAGGAACGAGGGAGATATAACATGTCAATACAACTTGTATCTACAGATAAATGTGTAGTTTGAGGACAAATCAACGCAAGGGACAAAAGGAACGAGGGAGATATAACATGTCAATACAACTTGTATCTACAGATAAATGTGTAGTTTGAGGACAAATCAACGCAAGGGACAAAAGGAACGAGGGAGATATAACATGTCAATACAACTTGTATCTACAGATAAATGTGTAGTTTGAGGACAAATCAACGCAAGGGACAAAAGGAACGAGGGAGATATAACATGTCAATACAACTTGTATCTACAGATAAATGTGTAGTTTGAGGACAAATCAACGCAAGGGACAAAAGGAACGAGGGAGATATAACATGTCAATACAACTTGTATCTACAGATAAATGTGTAGTTTGAGGACAAATCAACGCAAGGGACAAAAGGAACGAGGGAGATATAACATGTCAATACAACTTGTATCTACAGATAAATGTGTAGTTTGAGGACAAATCAACGCAAGGGACAAAAGGAACGAGGGAGATATAACATGTCAATACAACTTGTATCTACAGATAAATGTGTAGTTTGAGGACAAATCAACGCAAGGGACAAAAGGAACGAGGGAGATATAACATGTCAATACAACTTGTATCTACAGATAAATGTGTAGTTTGAGGACAAATCAACGCAAGGGACAAAAGGAACGAGGGAGATATAACATGTCAATACAACTTGTATCTACAGATAAATGTGTAGTTTGAGGACAAATCAACGCAAGGGACAAAAGGAACGAGGGAGATATAACATGTCAATACAACTTGTATCTACAGATAAATGTGTAGTTTGAGGACAAATCAACGCAAGGGACAAAAGGAACGAGGGAGATATAACATGTCAATACAACTTGTATCTACAGATAAATGTGTAGTTTGAGGACAAATCAACGCAAGGGACAAAAGGAACGAGGGAGATATAACATGTCAATACAACTTGTATCTACAGATAAATGTGTAGTTTGAGGACAAATCAACGCAAGGGACAAAAGGAACGAGGGAGATATAACATGTCAATACAACTTGTATCTACAGATAAATGTGTAGTTTGAGGACAAATCAACGCAAGGGACAAAAGGAACAAGTGAGATATAACATGTCAATACAACTTGTATCTACAAATAAATGAGGAGTTTGAGGATAAATCAACGCAAGGGACAAAAGGAACGAGGGAGATATAACATGTCAATACAACTTGTATCTACAGATAAATGTGTAGTTTGAGGACAAATCAACGCAAGGGACAAAAGGAACGAGGGAGATATAACATGTCAATACAACTTGTATCTACAGATAAATGTGCCTAGAAACATATCCTAACGCTCACTTCCAGACAGATGGCAAGAGTTCTGCCACTGAATTGTGCTGGCCATATATTTCGATCGTCCGACTTAACAAAGATCATTCTGTAAAGAAATGTGAAAGGAGCGAGAAGAGAGGAGGGCAGAGAGGAGGGCAGAGAGAGAGATGAGAAGATCATCATCATCATTGAGAGCCGTCGCCGCATCGAAGGTTGGCTACCATCGAACGCCATTCCACTATGTCTCTTTCTTTGATGGTGCAAATTGTCATAGGCTGACATGTACATCTTTTGACGTTACTCGTCCATGTTAGTCTTGGTCTGCCTCTGCATCTTTTACTTTGTATTTTCCCTTCCAATATTACTTTTATTAGAAATGGGAAGATAAAAACAATTAATGGACAGGCCTCAATTTTGCTTAGTTTCAATTACAAGGAATCAACAGAAAAATGAACAAGTTTGACCAAGTCTGTTAGGGGTTCTCCAGCGACCTCTGTAGTTATGGGAAGATGAAGAAGTCAAGTAAACATAAAACAGTACCCTGCATGCCATATGTTGGCTATGATGTTAATGCACACATTTTTCGACGACCAGTGTCATACTACATGAAGTGATGTGGGAGACATTACTCCTGGCGGTACTACTTCCTCATTTCATCGCCCATTTTTTACCCCAACCTCCAATTAACGAGCGTTACGTTCGTTCGTTCGTTCGCTTTCGTCAGCTTTGACCTCTGACGAAGTCCCACCCACTCAATTTTTGTGGGACTGAATTTTGCGTGTAAAGTCTGTTTTTATCCCATTACAGGATGCCCCTCGCCATGCAGGCAGATTTACACCGACTTCAGAGGTACTATTTTTTAGGGAATTAGTAAAACCCAGGTGTCCTCGCCAGGGTACGAACCCCGGCTGTTGCCGTGGTAAGCCAACCGCCTATCGATTGCGCTAACCGGACACCCAACGAGCGTTACAAATTTTTTCACATTTTAAAAATGTTTTATTATTTAATGTCCATTTAAGAAAAAAAAGTAAAGTACCCCCGTCACGCCAAGTGGCGTATAGGGAATATGGTGTTAGTGACCATAAATTTTACAGACCTTCGGCACATGATTTTTGGGGTAATGTGGTCGGTATTACGCCCGTGCCGCTTTACTTTCCCATAAAAAAATCTGGTACCCATTAAAGGCTGGGTGAACCTGGAAGCCGTCGGTCAGGATCGAACCCGACCTCTTGTCCTTTGAAGTCTAGTTCACTAACCACTGAGCTATCGCGGCTCCCCAGTTCACTAACCACTGAGCTATCACGGCTCCCCAGTTCACTAACCACTGAGCTATCACGGCTCCCCAGTTCACTAACCACTGAGCTATCACGGCTCCCCAGTTCACTAACCACTGAGCTATCGCGGCTCCCCAGTTCACTAACCACTGAGCTATCGCGGCTCCCCAGTTCACTAACCACTGAGCTATCGCGGCTCCCCAGTTCACTAACCACTGAGCTATCGCGGCTCCCCAGTTCACTAACCACTGAGCTATCGCGGCTCCCCAGTTCACTAACCACTGAGCTATCGCGGCTCCCCAGTTCACTAACCACTGAGCTATCGCTGCTCCAATGATACTGTACTACTAAGAGAAAATCATAAAGAGATACAATTACTTAATGAAATAAACATGGTAAGCAAAAAAAAAATGGATTAGATATGAATATCAAAAAAGACTAAAACTAAGATCATAAACAGAGATAATACTCAAAACCTACAAGTGGATATCAAAGTTGAAGGAATAGACCTGGAGACTATTCAGAGGTACAATTACCTTGAACATACTATAACCAGTGATGAAAAATGTATAACTGAAATAAAAAACAACACGATAGGAATGGCAAAAAGTAATTTTAATGCCATGAAAAATATACTAACATCAAAACAATAACACCAGGACTAAAAGTAAGAAGAACAAAATGTTAATATCTTTACAACATTCATGTATGGTGCAGAAACATGGACATTAGACAAGAAAATAGAACAGAATAATTGAAACCTTTGAAATGTGAATAAATAGAAGAATTGGTTGGAAAAAAAAAATAAACGAATGATGAAGTTTTAAAACAACTAAAAATGAAAAGAGAGCTACTAAACACAAGACAAATGAGATATTTTAGGCATGTTAAAAGTGACATCAGCTTACTGAAAGTAATCTTGGAAGGGTAAATACAAGGTAAAAGCAGACCAAGACTAACATGGACGAGTAACATCAATAGATGGACAAGGCAACCTATGACAACCTGCACCATCAAAGCAAGAGACAGAGCGGATTGGCTTCGATGCAGAGATGACACTCAATGACGACGATGAACTGCCGAGGGTGTTTAATAGGAGCGAGTGCACACTGAACTTCCGGTTTCTTTTTTTTTTTTTTCCTTTTTTTCAAAATAAGGGAGCCGCGATAGCTCAGTGGTTAGTGAACTGGACTACAAAGGACAAGAGGTAGGATTAGATCCCAACCGACGGCTTCCGGGTTCACCCAGCCTTTAATGGTACCTGATTTTTTTCAGGGAAAGTGAAGCGGCACGGGCGTAATACCGACCACATTACCCTAAAAATCATGTGCCGAAGGTCTGTAAAATATGTGGTCACTAACACCATATTTCCTATACGCCACTTGGCGTGACGGGGGTACTTTACATTTTTTTTTTCTAAACAAGAACCTGTGTGTCCAAAGATGCATACCTGCACATTGAGACACCCTTGGGTGTCTTGTTATTACTTTGTGCTATTATATTCAGACTTATGCATTTATGAATGCATGTGTTTGTACACATTTGTTCGGTGTACACACCCATAGTTTCAGATATACACAGATTTATGTGTCGCTTGGGAACTTTAAAAAACTGGATTAACTTATTGGGAATCAACTCATATAAATGTTTCCAGGAATAGAAGAGTTTGTGATCTTGTACCCACCTCCACATATTTTTAGAACCCTTCCCTTTTACTGTATTTCACACCTGTGTCCCGCCCTGTGAGCCCGCCATATCAATTTCAGCCCAGTCGATGACTGACCAAGCTCCGGACCTCAGGGAAGTGACTTATTCCCCTTTCCTTTTCTTTTATTCTTTTTGAGAGAGTCTATCATGTTATGGCCACGCAGTTAGATTTCTGTGTATATCCTTTTATATTTTAGTGTTGTTGTTGTTTGAGCTGAAGTCCTTCTTGGCCTCGTTCTACTTTTGTTTTGTTTATCACCTACGCAAAGATGTTACCATACCATATTTTTCCCTTTTTAAAAAAATGGTCATTATCATCAGCTTTACAGCAGCCTTTCTATGCATCTAGGTGTATCTTGGTGTATCTTGATGTATCTTAGTGTATCTTTATGTATCTTGTTGTGTCTTGATGTATCTTATTGCATCCTGCTGTATCTTAATGTTTCTTATTGCATCTTGATGTATATTGATGTATGTTGATGTATCTTGGTGTATCTTGATGTATCTTGGTGTATCTTGATGTATCTTGTTGTATCGTGATGTATCTTGGTGTATCTTGATGTATCTTAATGTTTCTTATTGCATCTTGATGTATCTTAATGTTTCTTATTGCATCTTGATGTATCTTAGTGTAACCTACCGTACCTGCGTGTGTATTGATATGTTTTGATGTATCTTAATACCTTGGTGTACCTTGATGTATCCTGGATGTACCTTGATCTATCTTGATGTACCTTGATGTATCCTGATGTACCTTGATCTATCCTGATGTACCTTGATGTATCCTGGATGTACCTTGATCTATCCTGATGTACCTTGATGTATCCTGATGTACCTTGATGTATCCTGATGTACCTTGATGTATCTTGATGTACCTTGACGTATCTTGATGTACCTTGATCTATCCTGATGTACCTTGACGTATCTTGATGTATCGTAAAGCATCTTTAAGCCTTTATCCCTTGCTCAAAGTTCTACGTCTTACCACTAGACTACCCAGTTTGATGATTTCTTATTCTCATTTTGTTATTCTCATTGTGTTATTCTCATTTTGTTATTCTCATTTGTTATTGTCATTTTGTTATTCTCATTTTGTTATTCTCATTTTGTTATTCTCATTTGTTATTCTCATTTTGTTATTCTCATTTTTTATTCTCATTTTGTTATTCTCATTTTGTTATTCTCATTTTGTTATTCTCATTTTGTTATTCTCATTTGTTATTCTCATTTTGTTATTCTCATTTGTTATTATCATTTGTTATTCTCATTTTGTTATTCTCATTTGTTATTCTCATTTCTTATTCTCATTTGTTATTCTCATTTGTTATTCTCATTTTGTTATTCTCATTTGTTATTCTCATTTTGTTATTCTCATTTGTTATTCTCATTTTTTTAGTCCTGGGGTTATTTGATTTCATACGAAGCCCTTCTAAAGTCGTCCACACACAAAATAGTAAACAAAAAAACGTCTGTTTATATAATATTTAAATAATAATAATAATTTTAAAATAATAATAAAATAATATAAAAGTAATGAAATAGGAAGTTCTAACAGCATCAGAGAGAAAGAAGAGAAATGGAAGAAAGAAAAAACCCATAAGTTTTTTTTCTTCTTTTTATGTCGGTGTGACATATAGTTATTAACGGAAGATAAAGTAACTGACATACTTAACACCCCCCTATAGTACTTTACCTTTTATATTTGGCTTCTTTTGGTCCAATCCAGCATTGTACTTAACATTTTATATATTTTATATTAGTAAAGGGAGGCGAAGGCGCCCCAAGCACCAGAGCTGGAAGTTGTCAGCGAATCATAGCTGATGGCTTGCGCCAGGATCGGTGAACAAAAACCATCCAGACCCTGCTACACCTCTCCGCGGTGCCTCCAGAAACAGACTAACCTGTCTAGTCTGGCAAAGCGAGCAGGGATCGAAGAGGGAAGACAAACCCGGTACTCAAAAATGTCGGCTGAAGTCGGATGTGTTGGGCCGAAAGGCGCAGATATCACAGTGTTACACTGCAAACTTCAACACAACGTAACTACGTCCACTTAACGTCCTTTTAAGGGCGGATGACGAGGAGGAAGTCTACGGTTCGTATCCGCTAGAATACCTCAAATCATCGGGCGACCGCATCCATCCATCCATCCATCCATATTAGTAAAGAATAGTGACACAGTGACCTTCCAAGCTTGTCGTAAGAGGCGACTAAGGAGTTTGATCGATGACTTGACAAGCTGTCATTGTAAAAAGTATTGCTATGGAAACAGAGCCATAGATTTTAGAAGCAGTGATCTCTGCAATATGTGCCACTTTGGCACGCAAGGTTTCTGTTATTGAGATTGTGGTTCTGCCCTATATGCCGTCTTCGTCTCGAAAGGACAATGGATGGATGGATGGATTGATGGATGGATATTTTATATTTGGCTTCTTTTGGTCCAATCCTGTATAGTATTTAACATTTGATATATTTTAGGGAGACTGGTTGGTCTCGAGGCAAGTCGCCGGCCTCGAGACAGAGAGGTTGTGGGTTCAAATCCTGGCTGCACCAGTTGGGATTTTTATCTATGATTTCTCTCTGCGGCAACCACCTCAGTTCTCAGTAGCGAAGCCCGGTTTGAAACGACAATTACACATCGACGAAAAAAATATGAGTACCCCTGAAGATGTTATCTGCCTGTGCGGCGAGGGACCACTGAGCACACGGCTGCCAGGGAAAAATGGACGCAAAATTCAGTGCCTAGTCTCTAGGGACTTCGTCAGAGGTCAAAGCTGGCGAATATACATCATATATATATATATATATTTATACATCATCATCATATGCCATACCGGCTGGCGCAGACGATCATGTCTTTCCACAATCTTTTATCTACAGTGCATCGTATCAGTTCTGTTGTTGACTGTTTTCCATGCCATGACACCAAGTTATCCAGTATTTTCTCTCTTTGTCGTCCGCGATCTCTCTTTCTTTTTATTTTTCCAGTTGTTACCAAGCATTCCAACTTTCCTCTTCTCATGATGTGTTGTATCATCTTGGTTATGATGAAATATAACTCCTTGTTTAATTATCTAAAAATTCATGTATAATTTGATAAGTCTTAGATAAATATAAACATGTAGATTAATATTTTAAAAAAAATGAAACATTTTGTCTCTGAAATCTCTAAAATGAGATCTAAATTTTAAAGTAATAAAAACATTCCGTGCTGAATGAGTTAAAGAGTATATTTTATGTAGTTACAAAGTAAAGTACCCCCGTCACACCAAGTGGTGTTTAGGGAATATGGTGTTAGTGACCATACATTTTACAGACCTTCGGCACAGGATTTTTGTGGTAATGTGGTCGGTATTACGCCCGTGCCGCTTTACTTTCCCAGAAAAAAATCCGGTACCCATTTAAGGCTGGGTGAACCCGGAAGCCGTCGGATGGGATCGAACCCTACCCCTTGGTCTTGAAAAGACTTCCAGAATATCATGTCAAGGTAAGAGATGGCAGACGAGTGCGCTACGTAGGAACTCATGAAGACTTGTCAACGAAATACAACAAAGGTCGTGGGGCTCGGTCGCCGAGTTGGGAAAACCACCCGACTGGACTACCGACGTTCGGACAACCCGTGTTCGATTCCTGCGGGGAGCAGTGTGAGTTCTACTCGTGGTTGGAAAAAAAAAATATCCCCTCGGTCGACCCAGCCGTTGACGGAAATGGATACCAGGGTATTACTCTTGGAATCAATTCAGAGGAAGAGGTATGTTTACAGCACTCGGAAAAGTTGACAAATAATCAACAACAGAAAAAAATATGGATAAAGCAGGATCGAACCCGTACTCAGTGGCACAGCGCCTTGCCACGAAAAGCCAAACGCTAGGGAACACTGCCACTCAGCTAACTAAAATATTAGCTTCGTAGGCAATGTCTTTCGCGCAGGTGTTCTCATGACTATAGCATAAGGCCGCGATCACATCTCGAAAATACATAGTGTATCTGTATTTTTTCCTGTTAAGACAAGTATCTCCCGGATAGGGTAGGGCTGAATACTTGTGTTGCAGACAAACATTTAGGACGAAACAGCACGAATAGTAGTTTCCAGTGGTTTAGGCTGGATATAAATAATAATAAAGTAATGTATTATTATAGAGGGAAACTTCCGAGGCGATAATCAGCGAATCAATTCAGATGAAGAGGTATGTTTACAGCACTCGGAAACATTGACAAATATTCAACAAAAGAGATGGCCTGCTACAGTATCGTTGAATCAGAACCATCCAGACACTACTCCATCTCTCCGTGGTGCCTCCAGTTACAGACTAGCCTGTCAAGTCTGTCCAAGACACTCAGTTAATGCCCTCTTAATGGCGGATGGTAAAAATGGTGTACTCAATTAGTCATCGGGCGGGGGTAAGCAAGCAATAACTAATGCTATTCTTCTTTTCTTTTTATTTCCTTCTTCATCTGCCTTTCAGCGTCGATGGGAGATATAATTTGCGGTCTTTTGCTCTTCTGTTCACCTCTGCTGCTGTTATGTTTCCTAGTGCTTCTAATATTCCATAAATATATCTTTTTCGTGGTCGACCCTTGGGTTTGGTGTTCTCACAACGTTTGCTGAAGGCTCGTTGTGTTGTGTTTTGATCTTTCTGCCTTGTCACGTGGCCAAACCATTTTATCTGTTGTTTCCTTATATATTCTATGGCGGGGGCTATTCCTAGCTTTTTTCTCAGTTCTTCATGTCTGATCTTATCTCTCAGACTGTTTCCTATCATTTGTCTAACACATTTCATCTCTGTAGAGGTTATTTTTCTTACTGTTCTTGCATCTAGGGTCCAGGTCTGGCATTGGTAGCACAACGTTGGGATGAAGATTATATTGTACAGTGCTCGTTTTGCTTCCAGAGTTATTTCCTTGTTGGACAATTGTGGTGATAACTGTCCGATGATTTGACAAGCTTTGCTACATCTTGATTCTATCTCTGCTGTTTGAGAATTATCGTTTGTCATTAGACTTCCTAGGTATTTGAATTCCTCTACTTGTTTTAGTTGTCTGCCTTCCATAGTTATGTTGATGTTCTGTTTATTTTTGGCGACATTCATGACTTCTGTTTTGTTGATGTTGATTTTCATGTTGTATTTTGTGCCTGAGATGTTGAGTTTGTTTAAGTCTTCTTGTAGGTCTTCTATTGTTTCATGTATTAATGCCTGATCGTCTGCAAATAAAAGCCCGTTTATATCCTCTGTCTCTGATGGGTTGGCTAGCTTGCATATATAGTCAATGTATGTAATAAACAGTAGGGGGGATAGTACGCACCCCTGTCTTACACCTGATCTAACTTCCAAGTGGTCTACTAATGTTATTTGAAATGTAATAATAACCTCGTTTAGTAGATGCGAGCTGAGTAGATAAAGAGCGGAATATCAGTTCAAGAGAGCAGTTCAGAAGATGTAAAAACACCTCGCGCAAACAAATCAGTGTCAGTAGAAACAAGAAAGAAGTTTATCGGTGCTATATAGATCCAGTTCTGACCTATGAAAGTGAAATATGGACATTAGACAAACAAATGGAAAGCAGATTAGAGGCCACAGAGATGGGATTTCTCGGGGGAAATGTTGAGATTTCCTTGGACAGCTAAAATCACCAATAAAGGCATTCTCAAAGAGGCCAACACAAAAAAGGGAGCTCCTAAAAAACATCACAAAAAACAATCGACATATTTCTGGTACATCATTATAACAGGAATGTTAAAATATTTGGTTACAACTGACAAAATACAGGGAAAAAGATATCGCGGACGATAAAGAGAGAAGCTTTGTGTCATGGCATGGAAAACAGTCAACAAAATTGATACGATGCACTCTGGATAGAAAATTATCGAAGGACATAATCGCCTATGAGGACCGGTATGCACATCATGATAATGATGATGAGTAGAGTAGATTGATAAATGTAATTAAGAAATACTTGGAAGGTTAGTGACAAACGATACTTCTCAAACAGCAGAGATAGAATCAAGATGCAACAAAGCTTGTCAAATCATCAGACAGTTATCACCCCTATTGTCCAACGAGGAAATTACTCTGGAGGCAAAAGGAGCACTACACAACACAATCTTCATCCCAACGTTGTGCTACCAATGCCAGACCTGGGCCCTAGATGCAAGAACAATAAGAAAACTAACCTCTACTGAGATGAAATGTGATAGATAAATGGCAGGAAGCAGTCTGAGAGATAAGATCAGAAATGAAGAACTGAGAAAAAAGCTAGGAATAGTCCCCGTCATAGAATATATAAGGAAACAACAACAAAAATGGTTTGGTCACGTGACAAGGCAGAAAGATCAAAACACAACGAGCCTTCATCAAACGTTGTGAGAACACCAGACCCAAGGGTCGACCCCGAAAAAGATGGATCGATGGAATATTAGAAGCACTAGGAAACATAACAGCAGCAGAGGCGAACAGAAGAGCAAAAGACCACAAGTTATATCTCCCCTCGACGCTGAAAGGCAGATGAGAAAGGAAAGAAGAAGAAGAAGAAGAATTAATGGCCGTAAGTTGTACTTATACAGTAACCATTCCGCAATCCATCTCTTCCTTTATCTCACAGAAATATTTTTTAATGCCTGACTGTAGTAGATGCAAAAACGAACGGAGATAAAATTTAAAAAAAAAAAAGAAACAATAAGCACGTCCTATCTCCTCAAAAAAAACGCAACAAAATTGATATATTAACATTAAGGAATTAATTACAGGAGCAAAAAAGGAATTATTTTAACGCTAAGGGTTTATACTTAATTCATATTTAAGACAAATTAATCGGGGAGTTTAGCTGATGTTGAATAGCAAATCCCGCATTGATTAACCGTCAGGCCTCAGGTGTGTCAAGGGGCCTTGAAATGAGGGGTATTGCTGTAACTACAGAAGCTATGAGAGAAGGGGGCGGGTTCAAAGTTATTACTCCAGAACCGGAAAATTGAGCTTAATACATGACTTTTCGCTTCCTTGCTGTGAATTGAAGTTAACGGTTTTCACATTTTTCTTTTTCCCTTTCAGTTATTGGAATCCCTGACCTTGGTGCTAGTATTATCGTGACACAAGATGTCGCTTTCTTTTCCAAGAAAAGATTCACCGATTACAAGGAAATTGACAAATTAAGTTCAGATACATTTATAGCTGGTTCATTGAAAGTAGAGAAAGGAAATATTTTTAGATCATTGATTGTTTATCTTCAAGATCTGTATCATGTGTAAATCAAAACATAAACAATCTGTGATATGCAGATGACAATCTTAATATCATAGACTTAGAATTAATTAAAAGAGATGATAGATATAATAGTGAAAGAGCAACAAGAAAGGTATCAGTCTGAATAGTAATAAAAACAGAAGTAATGGTCATAACAAAGAAACAATCATCACCATCATGCAGCATAAAAATAAACAAGACAAATCTAAAGCATGTGCAGAGCGTCAAATACTTGGGCACAATAATAAAATCAGACGGAAGATACGTCACAATAAATTGCTTAAAAATAGCTCACAAGTAGAATAGCTTAAATAGCTCGACACTAGCACAAAAAAAGGAGTTACTAAGAAACATCGGAAAGAAATAATCAACATTGTTTGGACACATCATGAAAAGAAGAAAATTGAAATTCTTGGCTACAACTAGCAAAATACAGGGAAAGAGAGATCGCGGAAGACAAAGAGAGAAGATACTGGATAGGTGTCAGGGAACGTAAAACAATCAACGACAGAATTGATACGGTGTGTTGTGGATGGAAAATTGTGGAAGGACATGATCGCCGACGTCAACCGTTATGGCACATGATGATGATGTCGACGACAATGATGATGACATCATGTGCTCGGTTCGTTTATTGTATTTATCCACAACTTACTTCTGCATGCAAGAGTTCAAAAACAACTAAAGAAACAGATTAAATTAGTTGCACTTGGGAACGAATGTCCCGGAAAAATACTTCGTATTACAAGAAATAAACTCACAACTAATTACACAATATGAGAAATAACAAAACAACTAACTGTATTATCTATATTAAGAAAATAAGGTGATTATATTTCACCATACCCAGCCTTTAATGGGTACCGGAAATTTTTCTGGGAAAGTAAAGCGGCACGGCGTAAAAAAAAAATATTATCGTGGTCGTGCGGCTAAAACCACAGTTCCACTGGCTGAAAAGCCGACGTTCGGTGTTCGAAGCCCGCGGTAGACAGAAAGGATTTTTTTCTATCGGGGGTGAAATAAAAACCCTGAGTCGCACACGTCGTGGCGACTGCTTGACCAAGCGGCCTTTATCCCCGGGTTCTATCATTGCCCCCGACATACACCAGCAATGGTATTATGTGTTGTAAAGATATTTTTTTTTTTTTAGTCATCCCCCGCTACTTCGCGGTTCATTTATCGCGGCTTCAGTACATCGCGGATTGTTCAAAAATTCAAAATTGAAGAATTGTTATTAAAAAAAACATTATTTTATGTATGTTATTTATACTATTAATATTTTATTTACATGTTTGAAACTATTCTTTAATGTTCTAATGATAACATATGCACTTATATGGTTTCATATACACTTATTGATATTATACATACACACAAAATGTACGTATGTTAAAAATGAGAAGTTGACACTACTTCGCGGTTTTTCACTTATCGCGGCCGGTTCTGGTCCCTATTGACCGCGATAACTGAGGGATTACTGTAGTCTAGAATCAAGGTATTGTCAGAATATTCATGAAATGTGTTATGTAACTTGTGTCCATCGAACTGTAAAGAGTATGTCAATAAATGTGTGTTGGTCTTATTCTACACCTCAACCCTTTGCCGATTATTCACTTTGAAAGGGAGAGAAGTAACAACCAATATGTTACAGAAAGAAGAGACGGCCTAATAATATCAGTATAAGTACGGACAAACACAACACGAAGTAATTATAATAATTGATCAGATTCAACATCGGACCTAAAAAGTACTCTACTTAAAGCTTATTCAACGAAAGCCATTCAGTACAACGCATGAAGCACCAAACATATTTTACAATTGAAAAGAACCAACAAATAAGTAATTTATAGAGATTGATTTGTGTTTATTGAATCCTTACCAAATCACCATCAAGGGTGTTCTTCTCGAGAATGCATGGAAAAAATACCAAGAGGAGGACCCAGAAGAAGATGGGTAGATTCAGTGACAGAGACATGTAACAACAAAGGAAAATCACTATTTCAGACAGTTCGAGCATCGCAAGAACGACAAATGATATAACCACGACACCTTTTCGGTACCAGTGAGAAAGAGAAAAGAAGAAAGAAGATTTGTGTTTATTGAACACAACAAAAGCAACTGACGAGCTAACCAGTCTACCGAATTACATGTACATCAATCAACAATGTAACTAGAATGTAACTAGAAACCTAGTTATGTGATATTAATTCGAATGATTCCACTGGCGTGGGCGGTTGAGCAATTATGGATTTTAATTCGTTTGCAGTGATACCGCGGCGTTCTATAACCATAACCTAGTTAACTAACTTGCCAAACAACCAACGAACTATTGAACTAAATAACTATCCAACTGACTGACCGACAAATTAGTTTGAAACTAACAATAACAATAACAATAACAATAATAACAATAACAAGAGACAGGTTGACAAAGGAAGCTCTCAAAACAAACCATCCAGGTACAAGAACAACTTACGTGAAATCAAGGAAAATTGTCAGGAACAAATGGAATATAGAACAACAGGGCTAACAGAAAAGCATGCCTACTACCAGCTCAACAGAAGAGGACAAGTAACAATTTGTAGACTCCTAACGGCCACAACAGATTGAAGTACCACCTTTTCAAGACCATGGAGCCGCGATAGCTCAGTGGTTAGTGAACTGGACTACAAAGGACAAGGGGTAGGGTTCGATCCCAACCGACGGCTTCCGGGTTCACCCAGCCTTAAATGGGATTTTACCGGATTTTTCTGGGAAAGTAAAGCGGCGCGGGCATAATACTGACCACATTATCCCGAAAATCATGTGCCGAAGGTCTGTAAAATATGTGGTCACTAACACCATATTTTCCTATACGCAACTTGGCGTGATGTGGGTACTTCACTACTTTTACTTTTCAAGACCATAAGGATAGAAACCTCTAATGGATGTAAAAGTAAAAGTAGAGTACCCCCGCCAAGTGCCATATAGGGAATATGGTGTTAGTGCCTATAAATTTTACACACCTTCAGCACATGATGTTTGGGGTAATGTGGTCGGCATTACGGCCGTGCCGCTTTACTTTCACAGGAAACAAAATCCGGTACCCATTAAAGGCTGGGTGAACCCGGAAGCCGTCGGTTGGGATCGAACAGAGACAACATGAATGCCTAATATCTGCTACAATCATGCCCAAAATATGACGAATAGAGATGGCTCGTGAGGCCATCAGCGCTATCATATCGGGACAGGCGGTATGGCGATGTCACCAGCCTTGAGCTGACGAACTCTTTCTTCAAACGTATTAATACTGAGAGTCTTGAGATGTACGCAACATAAGAAGATTATAATAACAATAATAAATAATACTTGTAGTAAATAATGATAATAATTAATAATAAATAAATTTATATGCCAGGGAAAAATAGATTAACACGCAAAATTCAGTCCCTAGTTTCTAGGGACTTCTGTCAGAGGTCAAAACTAGCGAACGCAGACGAAAAAAACAACAACAAAAAAACAAAAAACCACTGACCTTACAGCTGAGGAACAAGCAGTCTTATTTCAACGCCTTTAATCGCACAAGTTGATAACGACTGCCTCAATATTTTGAATAGTAATATAATGTTTACAATTACCGTTAACAAATATTCTAAACAACGTTTTCAATCGGCTTTCAGTCGCCTCCCTTTAAAAAAAAAATCCCTCATTGATTATTTCCCTTTCATTCATTAATTATGATTGATCATTACTCGCAGTCAACATGAGATCAATATTGGGGTTCCTCTTTATTATCGGAATAATTGCTGTTGTCCTAATTCTGTAACGGCAAGGATGTACCCCTATAACAGAGAACAGTCAGTATGTATTGAAGGGCATGAGAGTGACAATGATGAACGATATACATTGAAGAATCTTTGCAAACACTGAAGTATTTATCATCATCATCATGTGCCATACCGGTTGGCGTACGTGATCATGTCCTTCCACAATCTTTTATCTACAGTGCATCGTATCAGTTCTGTTGTTGACTGTTTTCCATGTCATGACACCAAGCTATCCAGTATTTTCTCTCTTTGTCGTCCACTATCTCTCTTTCCCTGTGTTTTGCCAGTTGTAACCATGTATTCCAACTTTCCTCTTCTCATGATGTGCCCAAAAATTGTTGATTGTTTCTTTCTGATGTTTTTTAAGAGCTCCCTTTTTGTGTTGGCCACTTTGAGAACTTCCTCATTGGTCTTTTTAGCTGTCCAGGGAACTTTCAACATTCTTCTGAGAAATCCCATCTCTGTGGCCTCTAATCGTCTTTTCATTTGTTTGTTTTGTCCATGATTGGCTTCCATAGGCCAGAATTGGTTCTATATAGCACCGATGAACTCTCTTTCTCACTTCTATTGACATAGATTTGTCGCATAAGATATTTTTAATTTTCTGAAATGCTATTTTGGCCTGAGCTATTCTGCTTTTTATTTCTGTGTTGCATCTCCCATCTGATGTTATTATTGTGCCCAAGTATTTCAAACATTGTACTTGTTTCAGAATTGTCCTGTTTATTTTTATGCTGCATGATGGTGGTGATTGTTTCTTCGATATGACCATTACTTCTGTTTTCTTACTATTCAGACTGAGACCTTCCTTGTTGCTTTCTTTAACTATTATGTCTATCATTTCTTGATGTTCATTCTCTGTCTCTGCTATTTGTCATCCGCAAATTATTTATGTTGTGACCGTTGACTTCAATTCCTTTTTTGCCTACTATTGATCTCATAATATGTTCGCTGTAAAGTGAACAGAAATCCGGCGACAGAACACAGCCTTGTCTGACTCCTTGTTTTATAAATTTGAATTGTCCTGTTTGGTTGTTAATTCGTATAGCTGCTGTTTGTTGCCAGTACAAGTTTCTTTTTTTTATGATTCACAGATCCTTGCCATCAATGTTTAATTTCTCCAGCATACTGTTTATTTCCACATGCTTGACTTTGTCAAATGCTTTTATGTAATTGAAGTATTTATCGGAACTGAAATTTCCGATAACAGTGGATATTTTTTTTAAACTACTTCATATTGTAAGAGATTAGCGAAAGAGATTAATACAAATAAGGAAGTTCTGAAGTGACTGTAGTTTAGTTAGCACATCAATAGAGAGACAAACTTAATGAGATCTCATTTAGGAATAACCTCAAAATGTAACAAAGATTGTCAAGTTCTCAATTTGTCAATTATAATCACCTGCTGGAGTAGGTGATCATGTCTCTCCACAACTGTCGATCTCGACAGTTATCTATCATTTCTATTGTTGACCTTCTGTGTCGTCTACTTATTACGTAAAGGGGGGCCACGATAGCTTAGTGGTTAGTGAATTGGACTACAAAAGATAAGAGGTAGGGTTCGATACCAACCGACGGCTTCCGGGTTCACCCAGCCTTAAATGGCTATCGGATTTTTTTCTGGGGAAGTAAAGCGGCACGGGCGTAATACTGACCACATTACCCTAAAAATTATGTGCCGAAGGTCTGTAAAATGTATGGTCACTAACACCATATTCCCTATACGTCACTTGGCGTGACACCGGCACTTTACTTACTTTTTAGCACGTCAGTAAACGTTAGTATCAGAATACAAATGGATACTATCCATGTAGTTTTGACAATAGAAACAAGAAAAAGAGTTATTAATAGTTATGTAGAGCCAGTTCTTAACATATGGATGTGAATCATGGACAATAGGACAACAGACAAGAAAATCACTGGAGTCTATAGAAATGTGAGCCGCGATATCTCAGTGGTTAGTGAACTGGACTACAAAGGACAAGGGGTAAGGTTCGATCTCAACCGACGGCTTCCAGGTTCGCCCAGCCTTAAATGGGTACTGGATTTTTTTCTGGGAAAATAAAGCGGCACGGGCGTAATACCGACCACATTACTCCAAAAAATCATGTGCCGAAGGTCTGTAAAATTTATGGTCACTAACCATATTCCCTATACGCCACTTGGCGTGACGGGGGTACTTTACTTTACTTTTTTACTATAGAAATGTGGTTTTACAGAAGAATGTTAAGAATACCATGGACAGCTAAGAAGAGTAATGAAAATGTTCTGAAAGAGGTCAAAGCAAAAAGAGAGCTAATTCCCAATATTAGGAGGAAACAATCATTTTTTGGCCATGTAATGAGAAGAGAACAACTGGAATATATTTCAACAACTGGGGAAATTGATGGACGAAGAGATAGAGGGAAGCAAAGAGAGAAAATACCAGACAGCTTAAGAGTATAGCTTGGCAGAAGGTCAACAACAGAAACGATAAAGAATTGTCGAGATCGAAAATTGTGGAGAGACATGATCACCTACACCAGCAGGCCCGGTACTTGATGATGATGATGATGACTATCCATGTACTCTCTTTTTTTCTTCCGTTCATTCTGTGACTACTAATGTAATGAATAATCTTCTTCACCATCTTCAAATAACGTTAAGTTGGCATAATTGCGGTTGTGGTTTGAAGCCAAGCTGGGACATTTGCACCTTTCGGTCCAAAACATCCGACCTCAGCACTGCATTTTTGAGAAATGCCTTTCCTCTTCGATACCTAGTTGTTTGGCAGGACTGGGTGGTCTGTTTCCAGAAGCACTGCTGGGAGGTGGTGCTGGGTCACAATCAGCTTTGACGTACGCCGATCCTGACGCATGCAGTCAGTTGTGGGTCACTTACCACATTGAACTAAATAATCGGATGAGTGTCCCCTTACCCCCCCCCCCCCAACCCCCTACCCCACACACACACTATCCATGTACTAAGATGACGGTTTTATTTTTAGGGACATTTTTTCCCCTCAAATTTATGACCTTCAGTTTTACCCCTACTTCGTATAGTTTTATATTTATTTTCGTTTCCAGACGTGACGTGTAAACATAATTTTATGCCCTCGAATTTATTTTCCCTTTTATATTCCCTCGTTCGCTCCTCGTCTCTTCCATGTTCGTTTCTGATGATTGAAAACCCCGCACCCTATAATTAGTAACGGCGTCAAAAGCCGTGGAAAACATTTCTCCCGGTTTCTGCCCTCAGTACAGCCTCATCAAGGGCCATTACTACCAATCGAACTTGACATCTGAACGGAAATGCAGTTTGATCATGTTGAAATTATCCTGCTTCTCGTGACAATGATCAGCGTGCGCCGAGCGACATAGGGGGTTCTCGTGTGACGATGAATCGTCCCTCGTTTTGCATGCCAGGCCAGAAATAACCGAGTTGAGATGTGAAACGTCATTATCACTGCCGGGGTCAGATGTTTTTGTTGCGGCTGATTGATTTTAATCGGTCATCGCGATTGAGCGCTGGGCAGTGTAATGACATTACGGGGGAAGACTCCCCGAAATGGCTGATATTTCTATTTATCCCCTTATTCTTCCCTTTATATTCTTCCTCTTTTCTCCCGCGACAAAATCTGCACTCTTTCCGTCTATCTTAACCTCCCAGATAATTTTTTGTCAGTCTCTCCATCTCTGTCCTTTTTTGAATTGTTATATATTTATCTTTCTTTCCGTCTTTTCCTTCTGAACGTTCAGATTCCTTTCTTCCTTCTTTCCTGCCTCTCTTTCTACCTCCTTCCTACCTCTCTTTCCATAACACTCTCTTTCTTCTTGCCTACTTTTCTTCCTGCCTCCTTTTCTCCCTTCCTACCTCTCTTTAAACCACACTCTCTTTCTTCCTGCCTCCTTTTCTCCCTTCCTACCTCTCTTTAAACCACACTCTCTTTCTTCCTGCCTCCTTTTCTCCCTTCCTACCTCTCTTTAAACCACACTCTCTTTCTTCCTGCATCTCTTTCAACATCATTCCTACCTCTCTTTCCATAACACTCTCACTTCCTGCCTCCTTTTCTCACTTCCAACCTTTCTTTAAACCACACTTTCTTTCTTCCTGTCTCCTGTTTTTCTACCTTCCTACCTCTCTTTCCATAACACTCTCTTTCTTCCTGCCTCTCTTTCTACCTCCTTCCTACATCTCTTTCCATAACACACTCTTTCTACCTCCTTCCTACATCTCTTTCCATAACACACTCTTTCTTCCTTCTTCCTACCTCTCTTTCCATAACACTCTCTTTCTTCCTACCTCCTTTTCTCCCTTCCTGCCTCTCTTTGTACCTCTTTCCTACCTCTCTTTCCATCTCACTCTCTTTCTTCCTGCCTCCTTTTCTACCTTCCTACCTCTCTTTCCACCACCTTCTCTCTCTTCCTGCCTCTCTTTCTACCTCCTTCCAATCTCTCTTTTCATAACACTCTCTTTCTTCCTGCCTCTCTTTCTACCTCCTTCCTACATCTCTTTCCATAACACACTCTTTCTACCTCCTTCCTACATCTCTTTCCATAACACACTCTTTCTTCCTTCTTCCTACCTCTCTTTCCATAACACTCTCTTTCTTCCTACCTCCTTTTCTCCCTTCCTGCCTCTCTTTGTACCTCTTTCCTACCTCTCTTTCCATCTCACTCTCTTTCTTCCTGCCTCCTTTTCTACCTTCCTACCTCTCTTTCCACCACCTTCTCTCTCTTCCTGCCTCTCTTTCTACCTCCTTCCAATCTCTCTTTTCATAACACTCTCTTTGTTCCTGTCTCTCTTTCTACCTCATTCCAAACTCTCTTTCCATTAACACTCTCTTTCTTCCTGCATTCTTTTCTCCCTTCCTAACTCTTTTTCTACCTCTTTCCTACCTCTCTTTCCATAACACTCTCTTTCTTCCTGCCTCCTTTTCTACCTTCCTACCTCTTTTTTCACCACCTTCTCTTTCTTCCTGCCTCTCTTTCTACCTCCTTCCTACCTCTCTTTCCATAACACTCTCTTTCTTCCTGCCTCCTTTTCTCCCTTCCTACCTATCTTTATACCTCCTTCCTGCCTCTCTTTCCATCACACTCTCTTTCTTCCTGCCTCCTTTTCTCCCTTCCTACCTTTCTTTTTACCTCCTTGCTACCTCTCTTTCCATGACACTCTCTTTCTTCCTGCCTTCTTTTCGCCATTCCTACTTCTCTTTCTACCTCTTTCCTACCTGTCTTTCCATAACACTCTCTTTCTTCCTGCCTCCCTTTTTCCCTTCCTACCTCTTTTTCTACCTCCTTCCTACCTGTCTTTCCATAACACTCTCTTTCTTCTTGCCTCCTTTTCTCCCTTCCTACCTCTTTTTCTACCTCCTTCCTACCTCTCTTTCCATAACATTCTCTTTCTTCCTGCCTCCTTTTTTCTCCCTTCCTACCTTTCTTTTCCCTGTATCCCTTCATTACTTCTTCCCTTCTTCTTTTTTCCTTCCCTCCTTACTCTTTAACTCTTGCTATATATTCTCCCTCATATAGAGAATGTAAGTATCCCTTCATTCCTCTATATTTAAACTATTTTGTAAAGACATAAGTAATTGTCATGTTTTTCCTTTCCAAAAATACATTGTCTCTATCCATTTCTCTATCTCTGGAAAGAGAAAAATACTGCCTCTACGTCATTTCTTCCTTTTTATGGTGCTCGCTGGGAAGGTAATATGGAGGTTTGAGAATAATAACCGCATGCTCTGTGGGGGTCATAAAGTGGTGTTATCAATATCAGTAGGTGCCGTCTCCGCATCGAAGTTTGGCTAACGTGGAGCGCCATTATACTCTGTCTCTTTCCTGGATGTTGCATGTTGCCATTGGTTCTCGTGTACATCTTACAACGTTGTCAATCAACTTTAGTCTTGGTCTGCCTCTGCCTCGTCTACTTTGTACCTTCCACTACAAACGGACTTTTAGAAGGGTATTGTGTCCTTTGCATGCCCCAAAATTATAAAAGTGTCTTGTGAATTGTGTTTAGTGGTTTAATCTATTTAGTAGCATTAGAATTATATTATTCTAACATTACTAGCACGAACGTAATACCGACCACATTACCCCCAAAATAATGTGCCCAAGGTCTATACATATTCCCTATACGCCACGTGGTGTGAAGGGGCTCTTTGCTTTTTTTTTTTTTTGTTACTATACTAATTTATATACTTACTACTGTACTAATTTAATTACTGACTGTTACACTTAATCTATATACTGACAACTATTCTAATTTATATACTGACTGCTATACTAATTTATATCCTGACTGCTATACTTAATTTATATACTGACTGCTATATTTAATTTATGTACTGACTGCTATACTATTTTATATACTGACTACTACACCAATTTATATACTGACTGCTATACTATTTATATATACTGCTATACTACTACTGACCATATTTATATACTGACTGCTATACTATTTTATATACTGACTACTACACCAATTTATATACTGACTGCTATACTTAATTTATATACTGACTGCTATATTAATTTATATACTGACTGCTATATTAATTTATATATGACTGCTATACTATTTTATATACTGACTGCTATACTAATTTATATACTGACTGCTATACTAATTTATATACTGACTGCTATACTAATTTATATACTGACTGCTATACTTAATTTATATACTGATTACTATATTCATTTATATACTGACTACTATACTAATTTATATACTGACTGCTATACTAATTTATATACTGACTACTATACTAATGTATATATTGACTACTATACTAATTTATATACTGACTACTAGTAAAAAAAGTAAAGTACCCCCCGTCACGCCAAGTGGCGTATAGGGAAATATGGTGTTAGTGACCCTATATTTTACAGACCTTCAGCACATGATTTTTGGGGTAATGTGGTCGGTATTACGCCCGTGCTGCTTTTACTTTCCCAGAAAAATCCGGTACCCATTTAAGGCTGGGTGAACCCGGAGCCGTCGGTTGGGATCGAACCCTACCCCTTGTCCGTAGTAGTCCAGTTCACTAACCACTGAGCTATCGCGGCTCCTACTAATTTTTAGGGAATTAGTAAAACCCAGGTGTCCTCGCCAGGATTACGAACCCCGGCTGTTGCCGTGGTAAGCCAACCGACTGACTACTATACTTAATTTATATACTGACTGATATACTAATTTATATACTGACTGATATACTAATTTATATACTGACTGCCATATTAATTTATATACTGACTACTATACTAATTTATATACTGACTGCTATACTAATTTATATACTGACTGATATACTTAATTTATATACTGACTGCCATATTAATTTATATACTGACTGATATACTAATTTATATATTTACTACTGTACTAATTTATATACTGACTGCTATACTTAATTTATATACTGACAACTGTTCTAATTTATATACTGACTGCTATACTATTTTATATATTTATTACTATACTAATTTATATACTGACTGCTATACTTAATTTATATACTGACTGCTATACTAATTTATATACTGACTGATATACTAATTTGTATACTGACTACTATACTAATTTATATACTGACTGCTATACTAATTTATATACTGACTGCTATACTTAATTTATATACTGACTGCTATACTAATTTATACACTGACTGCTATACTTAATTTATACACTGACTGCTATACTAATTTATATACTGACTGCTATACTTAATTTATATACTGACTGCTATACTAATTTATATACTGACTGCTATACTTAATTTATATACTGACTGCTATACTATTTTATACTGTATTAAGTCTTTATGAAACGAATTGTCAAAACCTGGACAAAATAAGGAAATCAAAAATACTAAGCAAAAAATGCAAACTTAGTTTGAATATTCAACTCAGACGTATTATCAACACTTACCTATGCATGTGAAAACTGAAAAAAACATCAAAAGATATAGAGAAAAAAACGAAAGGCTTTTTAAGGCAAATCATCATAATCAAGAACCGGGCCTGCTGGCGTAGGTGATCATGTCACTCCACAACTTTCGATCTCGACAGTTATTTATCATTTCTGTTCTTGGCCTCCTCGCAAGCCATTCTCTAAGTTGTATGGTATTTTTTTCTCTTTGCTTCCCTCTATCTCTTCGTCCCTCAATTTTCCCAATTGTCACAATATATTCCAGTTGTTTTTTTTTCATTACACGGCCAAAAAAATGCTGATTGTTTCTTCCTAATATTGGAAATTAGCTCTCATTTTGCTTTGGCCTCTTTCACAACGTTTTCATTATTACTCTTCTTAGCTGTCCATGGTATTCTCAACATTCTTCTGTAAAACCACATTTCTACAGACTCCAGTGATTTTCTTGTCTGTGGTCATATTGTCCTTGATTTATATCCATATGTTAAGACTGGCTCTACATAACATTTAAGAACTCTTTTTATTGTTTCTATTGTCAAAAATGGATTGCATAGTATCTTCCTCATTTTCTGGAAAGCTGCTTTTGCCTGAGCCATTCTGCAACTCGCCTCTTTTGTACATCTTAGGTCTGAGCTTAACAAAGTTCCCAAATATTTAAATTCATTTACCTGTTTTAATATTGTTCCACTTGTCTTTATTTTGCACTGAGGTGATGTCTCTTTCTTTGTTGTTACCATTACTTCTGTCTTTTTGTTATTAAGGCTAAGTCCTTTATTTTTGCTCTCTTTCACTATAATGTCTAACATTCTAATAATAATAATAATAATAATAATAAATATGTGGTTTGGTTTTGTACGTCAGTTTTAGCAAAGTCCTGAGGACTGAATTTTCCATGAATGTCTCTTTTTCCTATTATCACACCAGCAACTGTGTGTTCTGGTGTCCCTCACCATACAGGCAAATATTCTTCCTCTTCTTCCTCTTGAGAAGTACTTTTACTCTTTACCGTCGAGAGTTTTAACATTTTGGGTAATCTTTTTTTCCCTTTTACTGTTGTCTGGGTAGTGGCCATTTTGGGCCCAATCTTTTCAATTTCTAACAGCCAAAGGTTTCTTAACCTGCGCAGAATGCACACGGGACCTCCTGTTTTCCGAGCGGGCTAGACAGCGGATTACCCTACCAGAGAGGGCTAGACATAGGATTTCACTACCAGAGATGGCTAGACATAGGATTTCACTACCAGAGAGGGCCAGACATAGGATTTCACTACCACAGAGGGCCAGACATAGGATTTCACTACCAGAGAGGGCCAGACATAGGATTTCACTACCACAGAGGGCCAGACATAGGATTTCACTACCAGAGAGGGCCAGACATAGGATTTCACTACCACAGAGGGCCAGACATAGGATTTCACTACCAGAGAGGGCCAGACATAGGATTTCACTACCAGAGAGGGCTAGACATAGGATTTCACTACCAGAGAGGGCCAGACATAGGATTACAATACCAGAGAGGGCTAGACATCGGATTACACTACCCAGAGAGTGCTAGACATAGGATTACAATACCAGAGAAGGCTAGACATCGGATTACAATACCAGAGAGGGCTAGACATCGGATTACACTACCCAGAGAGTGCTAGACATCGGATTACACTACCAGAGAGTGCTAGACAGCGTATTACACTACCAGAGAGGGCTAGACAGCGGATTACACTACCAGAGAGGGCTAGACATCGGATTACAATACCAGAGAGTGCTAGACATCGGATTACACTACCAGAGAGGGCCAGACATCGGATTACACTACCAGAGAGGGCCAGACATCGGATTACACTACCAGAGAGGGCCAGACATCGGATTACACTACCAGAGAGTGCTAGACATCGGATTACACTACCAGAGAGGGCTAGACATCGGATTACACTACCAGAGAGGGCCAGACATCGGATTACACTACCAGAGAGGGCTAGACATCGGATTACACTACCAGAGAGGGCTAGACATCGGATTACACTACCAGAGAGGGCTAGACATCGGATTACAATACGAGAGAGGGCCAGACATCGGATTACACTACCAGAGAGTGCCAGACATCGGATTACACTACCAGAGAGGGCTAGACATCGGATTACACTACCAGAGAGGGCTAGACATCGGATTACACTACCAGAGAGGGCCAGACATCGGATTACACTACCAGAGAGGGCTAGACATCGGATTACACTACCAGAGAGTGCTAGACATCGGATTACACTACCAGAGGGGGCTATACATCGGATTACACTACCAGAGAGGGCCAGACATCGGATTTCACTACCAGAGACCAGGGAAGGGTAAAGCCACGAAATAATAACGGATTTATTTTTCTGACTGCCTGTCTTTTGAATCGAACCCAGGGCCTCCCTGTTCAAACGCCGAAGTCCTACCTCTAACCGACGTCCTACTTCTAGTGGAGGTCCCACCAAGCCTCTAATAATTAAGTGAATATTATAAAGGTAATACAGAATAAAGGTATACAGAACAGAAAATTGTAGCCTTTGAAATGTGGATTTACAGAAGAATAGGTAGAATTGGATGGAAAGACAAGAAAACAAACGATGAAGTTTTAAAACAACTAAAAATGAAAAGAGAACTACTAAATACAATTAAGACAAGACAAATGAAATTGTTTGGACACGTTAAAAGACACAACAGCCTACTAAAAGTAATATTGGAAGGGAAAATAGAAGGTAAAAGAGGCAGAGGCAGACCAAGACTAACATGGACGAGTAACATCAAAAGATGGACAAGTCAATCTATGTCAGCCTGCACCATCAAAGCAAGAAACAGTAGAATGGCGATCCATGGTAGCCAACCTTCGTTGCGGAGAAGGCACACGATGATGATGACGATGACAAGAAAATGACGTGATGTGGCATATTAACTGGGAATCGAACACGAGTTGTCTGAACGTTGGTAGCTCAGTCGAGTGGTTTTCCCAAAGAGGCTACCGATGCTCCTTAAGTAATTACTATAATAATCATCATCATTGAGTGCCGTCTCCGCATCGAAGGTTGGCTACCATGGAGCGTTATTCCACTCTGTCTCTTGCTTTGACAGTGCAGATTGTCATAGGTTGACTTGTCCATCTTTTGATGTTACTCGTCCAAGTTAGTCTTGGTCTGCCTCTACCCCTTTTACATTGTATTATCCATTCTAATATTATTTTTATTAGGCTGTTGTGTCTTTTAACATGCCCCAAAAATTTCATTTATCTTGTTCTAATTCTTTTTAGTAGTTCTCTTTTCATTTTTAGTTGTTTTAAAACTTCATCGTTTGTTTTCTTTTCTGTCCACCCAATTCTACCTATTCTTCTACATATCCACATTTCAAAGGCTTCAATTTTCTGGTCTGTTTTCTTGTCTAATGTCCATGTTTCTGCACCATATAGGAATATTGAGAAGATGTAACATTTTGTCATTCTTAGTTTCAGCCCTGCTGATATTTGTTTTGTTGTTAGTATATTTTTCATGGCATTAAAATTACTTTTTGCTATACCTATTCTTTTGTTTATTTCAATTTTACATTTCCCATCATTGGTTATAGTCTGTCCCAGGTAGTTGTAGCTCTGGACTGTCTCCAGATGTATTCCTTCAACTTTGATATTTAATTGTAATCTAAAAAAATTTCTTTGAAAATTTCCTCTGTTTGTGATCATAGTTTCAGTCTTTTTGATATTCATATCTAGTCCATATTTTTTGCTTGTCATGTATATTTCTATAATAATAACAACAATAATACATGTTTATTAAGATGACAATTGGAGATGTGAGAGATCTTGCCGAAGACATATTTTTTTTCCCGGCAGGCTGTGTTGGTTGTATCGTTCTGTATAAAGATATGCAACTGGATGATAATATGATGAAAGGGAAATAAGTGATGAAATTACGCGATTAAAAAATAGTCTATAGAGTTAAGTTTCATGAGTTGAATAAAAATAAGTAGATTTTATAAAACTGAAAAATCCACAAACTGCTTCAATTTAAAGTGAATAAATATGGTATAAAATTATATATATTTATTTATTTTTGTTGTTTAGGAGTGGAGTAACCTTTTCTTTGCAAATACAATGCATACTTTATATTCTACTTCTTCTACCTTTTTAGCTCCCATTGGAGCATAGGTCTTCAACAAACACTTTCCAAGTCGTTCTGTATACTTTATATGTATACGATATACGAGAATGGCTCAGGCAAAAGCAGCTTTCCAGAAAATGAGGAAGATACTATGCAGTCCATTTTTGACAATGGAAACAAGAAAAAGAGTTCTTAAATTTTATGTAGAGCCAGTCTTAACATATGGATATGAATCATGGACAATAGGACAAAGACAAGAAAATCATTGATGTCTGTAGAAATGTGGTTAGAGTACCATGGACAGCTAAGAAGAGTAATGAAAAAGTACTGAAAGAGGTGAAAGCAAAAAAGAGCTAATTTCCAATATTAGGAAGAAACAATCATCATTTTTTGGCCATGTAATGAGAAGAGAACAACTGGAATATATTGTAACAACTGGAAAAATTGAGAGACGAAGAGATAGAGGGAAGCAAAGAGAAAAAATAACAGACAGCTTAATTAAGAGAATGGCTTGGCAGAAGGTCAACAACAGAAATGATAAATAGCTGCCGAGATCGAAAATTGTGGAGAGACATGATCACCTACGCCAATAGGCACGGTACTTGATGATGATGAATGAGAAGAGAACAACTGGAATATATTGTAACAACTGGAAATATTGAGGGACGAAGAGATAGAGGAAAGCAAATAGAGAAAATACCAGACAGCTTAAGAGAATGGCTTGGCAGAGGGTCAACAACAGAAATGATAAATAACTGGCGAGATCGAAAGTTGTGGAAAGACATGATCACCTACGCCAGTAGGCCCGGTACTTGATGATGATGTATACGATATTATAATATTTAAAAAGTAAAAGTAAAGTGCCCCCGTCACGCCAAGTGGCGTATAGGGAATATGGTGTTAGTGACCGTAATTTTTACAGATCTTCGACACATGATCTGACGGCGGGGACATACAGATTACTGCAGTCAGCGCTATGTAAAAAAAATGTGTCAGTTATCGCCTTTAATTATCAAATTACATCATAACATCATAGTTTATTGCATTATGAAAAAGACATGGTTTTACAGTAAATTAACATCTTACAACTGTGTTCAAGTACTATATATAAAAACACAGGGTAGTGGTTCTAAGAAGGCTTAAGATAAGTTTGCCTCCAATTAGAACTACTTCTATATGTTTCGATGACGATATAGATCGTCATCCTATTAGGTCTTCGTTTGTTTACATAACAACGATTGCAGAAATAACCTACCAGGATCACATGGTTGCTATACTCCGTTGGATGCTTGTTGTAGGTTTGATCTCTATAGACACTGGAGCCTGTTTATCAGCAACGGTCCGAAGTATTTGATTTATATCACGGCTCTACCGAGGAATACGGTGGCTGGTTGTACACTGACTTTTAACTCATTGAGTTAGAATGGGATTGTGTTATGTATTTTGAAAACATATGAGAAGTCGTGGCCTCCGATGCCCCCTCTGCATGATGGTGTTATGGTTATTCGGAGGCCCCGGTATCACTGCAAACGAATGAAAATCCATAATTACTCAACTGTCCGTGTCAGTCACCCATATCATCAGAATTAACATCTCATCAGAAATCCAAACAAAGAAAGGCAGCTGCAGACCACATAGTAGCAAACACAGCACACGTCAAAAGACATAAGGCGTATCAGCACTGAAAGTGAGCGCAGCTAAACTGTCCTTCGTCATATGATATCATCATTCATCGTAAGCAATCTGAATATAGAAACACCATCCGGATGAAACACACAGCTCACAGTGTGGACAGCGCACTACTCAGTGGCTATGGGAAAGAAAGTCGTGTAACATGAGAAAACTGCAACAAGGAACACTTTTCAGACAGTGCCTCAACGGCTCCCTGTCGCCTATCCGCCATATTGACCAGAAGTCCATGATGGTGTGTATTTGTGTATGTGGGGGACTGGTTGGTCTCGAGGCAAGACACCAGCCTCGATACAGAGAGGTTGTGGGTTCAAATCCCGGCTACACCGGTTAGGATTTTTTATTTACGATTTCTGTCTGCGGCAACCACCTCTGGTCTCAGCAGCGAGGCCCGGCTTGAAACGTCAATTACTCATCGGCGCAAAAAAATATGAGTACTTCCGAAGTCAGAGTTATCTGCCTGTGCAGCGAGGGACCCCTGTGCACAATGCTGCCAGGGAAAAAATGGATTAACACGCAAAATTCAGTTCCTAGTCTCTAGAGACCTCGTCAGAGGTAAAAGCTGGCGAAAGAAAAAAAAAAGTTGTGTTTGTGTGAGAAAAAAATAATTTGTAATAATAGCTTCTCTACCAGAAGAGACCTAAAAAAAACCATATTAACCCTTTATGGACGTTTCGCCGCACAATGCATTACTTTCAATTTGATTAGTGTGAACCGTCATTAAGACATATTCTTTTTTACATGTCTTGTATCAACTTGGTATTGGTGAAATCTAATTCCTTGTTTAATTATCAAAATTTCTTATATAATATGTTATATGTTTAATAAATATAAATATGTAGATTGATTCTTAAAAGCATGAAAAATGTTGTCACTGAAATCTCTTCCATTGCAAATATAATAAAGCTGCCGCACGGAACGTTAAAGATACTTCAAGCAGTTGTGTTTAGTCTTCTCACACAAAGCCCCATCGATCCACTTCCACATCATCATTATCATCTATTCTGCTATCTGCAGCAGTCGTCTCTAAAATATCTTCATCGATTTCTTTCAAAAGTTGGAATCTGTGTCACATCTCTTCGAACAGACCACACATAAGAACTGCAACTCTTAACACCTGCACATTACTCTTGTTGTGAAAGATGTCAAACGGACATGACAACATCCAAGATAGAAACGATGAACATAAAAAGACTACTTAGACCACTTAACATTTATGTTAATGGCTGCCTGTGAAACATTTTCACTTAGGATTGATGGATCACAAGAGAAACTTAAAAAAAAAAAAAAAAAGAAATCATGAAGATAGAATGCCAGCGTGGAGGCATGATAACTGTGGCTATTATTAAAACACATGAAACATCAAAATGTCAACAATGACAAATAGAAAGATAATAAGGATATTCTTGTGATAATGGAACGATAACAGCGTGTGAGTTGATGGTGCTTGATGAAAGTCATTTAATGTCATCATCATCATCAAGTACCATGCCTGCTGGCGTTAGTGATCATGTCTCTCCATAACTTTCGATCACGACAGTTATTTATCCTTTCTGTTGACTTTCCGCCAAGCCATTCTCTTAAGCTGTCTGTTATCTTTTCTCTTTGCTTCCCTCTATCTCATCGTCCCTCAACTTTCAAGGATTTTAATCAAGAGTATTTGATAGGGTTATCAAATACCCTTGATCTCAGAGGTAGGGAGCCTCGGTAGCTCAGTGGTTAGCGAACTAGACTATAGAAGACAAGAGGTCGAGCTCGATCCTGATGTACAGCTTCCGGGCTCACCCAGCCTTAAAGGGGGAACCGGACTTTTTATCTTGGAAAGTAAAGCAGCACTGACCTAATACTGACCACATTACCTCAAAATTCATGTGCTGAAGGTCTGTACAAATTATGACCACTAGCACTGACACAGTCATTCGTTTAACACATTTGATCTCGGTTGTAGTTATTTTTTCTTATTGTTCTTGCATCTAGGGTCCAGGACTGGCATTGGTAGCACAATATTGGGATGAAGATTGTATTGTAGAGTGCCTATTTTTCCTCTACAACTATTTCCTTGTTGGACAATAGTGGTGATAACTGCTCAATATTTTGACAAGCTTTGTTGCATCTTGAGTCTGTTTCTGCTGTTTGTGAATTGTCGTTTGTCACTAGACTTCCTAGGTATTTGAATTCATCTACATGTACTTGTTTTAGTTGTCTGCCTTCTATAGTTATGTCGATGTTCTGTTTAGCTTTTGCGATATTAATGACGTCTGTTTTGTTGATGCTGATTCCTGTGTTGCATCCTGTGCCTGTACTGTTTGAATCTATTTAAGTGTTCTTATAAGTTTTCTATTTTTCCATGTATTAGTGCCTGATCGTCTGCAAATAAAAGCTCGTTTATCTCTTCTTTCTCCAATGGGTTGGCTAGCTTGCATTTGTAGTCCATGTATATATATGGTCCTTTTCGTCTTGTCAGACGGTCTAGTGGAGGCTATTGCGTATTTTTTTGAGGTATTGTTTTTGCCGAACAGCTTCTCTCGTGGCTAATTCTACCAATGTTTGACAAACACACGCGGTCACATAATGAACAGGTCAGGCTCACTGATCCACGGGATTTACCATCCCTTTTCATGAGTCTCTTCTCTTCTAAGTCCTGTCTTAGCACAGTCTCAAATGTTGTTATACCGTTCCTTATACATGCTCTCCATGATGTGCGATCACTTGCCAGATGTTGCCAGTCGTTTTCACAGATGGAGAAGTCTTTCAGAGATGATTTGCAGATATCTCTATATCGTAGTTTAGGTCTGCCGATTTGTCTTTTTCCGTGTTTTAGCTCACCATATAGTATTTGCCTAGGAATGCGTTTTTCTTCCATCCGTTGGACATGTCCCAGCCATCTTAGCCTTCGACTTCTGAGCATCGACATGATTGTTAGGGTCTTAGCACGTTGCAGGACAGTTAAGTTGGTTATTTTGTCTTGCCATTTGATGTGCATTATTTTGCGGAGACATCGCATGTGGAAGACATTTAGTCTTTTTTCCTGGTTTGAGTATGTTGTCCAGGTTTCGGATCCATATAGTAGTGTGCTAAGCACACATGTTTGATATATTAGGAGTTTAGTCTTTCGAGTTAGTTTCGTGTTGTTCCATGCCCTTTTTGTGAGTTTGCCGAAGGTCGTAGATGCCTTACCAATTCGACAGTTTATTTCTTCATCAAGAGAGATGGTTTGCGTAACTGTGGATCCAAGATATGTAAATTTCTGTACTGATTCTAGTGGGCAGTCTTTTAGAGTAACTCCATGTATGTAATAACCAATAGGGGAGATATTACACACTCATGACCTACACTTGATCTAATTTGGAAGTGGTCTGTATTACCTACCTGCTGCTGTTCTCACTGTGCAACCGCTGTTGATGTAGAGACTTTTAATTAGGTTGGTTAGATGGTGGCTTCCTTCGTATGTTGTTAGTATTTGCTACAGTTGTTCTCTGTTAGATGGTGGCTTCCTCCGTATGTTGTTAGTACCTCCTACAGTTGTTCTCTGTTAGATGGTGGCTTCCTCCATATGTTGTTAGTATTTGCTACAGTTGTTCTCTGTTAGATGGTGGCTTCCTCCGTATGTTGTTAGTACCTCCTACAGTTGTTCTCTGTTAGATGGTGGCTTCCTCCGTATGTTGTTAGTATCTCCTACAGTTGTTCTCTGTTAGATGGTGGCTTCCTCCATACGTTGTTAGTATCTCCTACAGTTGTTCTCTGTTAGATGGTGGCTTCCTCCGTATGTTGTTAGTATCTCCTACAGTAGTTCTCTGTTAGATGGTGGCTTCCTTCGTATGTTGTTAGTATCTCCTACAGTTGTTCTCTGTTAGATGGTGGCTTCCTCCGTATGTTGTTAGTATCTCCTACAGTTGTTCTCTGTTAGATGGTGGCTTCCTCCGTATGTTGTTAGTATCTCCTACAGTTGTTCTCTGTTTGATGGTGGCTTCCTCCGTATGTTGTTAGTATCTCCTACAGTTGTTCTCTGTTAGATGGTGGCTTCCTCCGTATGTTGGTAATATATCCTACAGTTGCTCTCTGTTAGATGGTGGCTTCCTCCGTATGTTGTTAGTATCTCCTACAGTTGTTCTCTGTTAGATGGTGGCTTCCTCCGTATGTTGTTAGTATCTCCTACAGTTGTTCTCTGTTTGATGGTGGATTCCTCCGTATGTTGTTAGTATCTCCTACAGTTGTTCTCTGTTAGATGGTGGCTTCCTCCGTATGTTGTTAGTCTCCTACAGTTGTTCTCTGTTTGATGGTGGCTTCCTCCGTATGTTGTTAATATCTCCTACAGTTGCTCTCTGTCCACTGGGTCGAATGGTTTGATAGACGAAAGAGCTACAGACTACAATGTTTGGAAACACTCTAAAGCTCTAACTCAAACAAGAAGCAAGGATATTGGAAAAAAAGGGACTACACGCCGAAAGAACAAATAATATTTACTAGGGACGCTGCAAAAACTAAAGTCAACTATGACTGAGACTACTACTACTATTGTAAACTACAACACACATAGGCCACATAACATCCTTAAACGGGGACAACAAAAAGATTACTCCACCCTTTAGTAGTGGCCGGGTGAACGTCAAAGAGAGCTAATTTCCAATATTAGGAAGAAACAATCATCATTTTTTGGCCATGTAATGATAAGAGGACAACTAGAATATATTGTAACAACTGGGAAAATTGAGGGACGAAGAGATAGAGGAAAGCAAAGAGAAAAAAAATAACAGACAGCTTAAGAGAATGGCTTGGCAGAAGGTCAACAACATAAATGATAAATAGCTGCCGAGATCGAAAGTTGTGGAGAGACATGATCACCAACGCCAGCAGGCCCGGTACTTGATGACAACACAATCTTCATTTGAGAACACCAGACCCAAGGATCGACCACAAAAAAAAATGAATCGACCGAATACTGGAAACATAATAGCAGCAGAGGCAAACAGAAGAGCAAAAGACTGCAACTTATATCTCCTCTCGACGATGAAGCAAATTAAGAAGGAAAGGAGAAGATGAAATCTTGAGATCTGACTTAGCGGAAGTGAACTTTGACGTTGTGCGTGACACGGAAGTGATCTCGTGGACTTCCGGTTTCTGTTTCTCCAGTGCAGACGTTGGTTCAGTCAAGGATGGCGCTTGTAAGTTCTGGCACAACACATGCTTAATTGTTGTTTGCTTACTTAACATATGACGATTGGAATGATAGTGGTCGTATATATAGTTACACATACATAGTATGTGATTTTTTTTCTGTTCATAATGTGTACTATATTATGAGGGACTTCACAATTCGCATTGCTGGGAAGTAGTGGAAGACCTTATTGATTGCCTTATTAATTTTATTAATTAGTAGCCTTGCTGCTTATCCTTTATAAATATAATAAAGTGTATATATAGACTTGTAAAGTCTGTTAGTGTTGTTTGATGGTGATGGTCTAATGACCAACTAATAACTACATCAAGCTCGGGCAGATGGTGCTCGTAGACCTGGGAGGGTCGACCATCTAATCATCTAAGGGCAGAATGAGAATACCCCTACAGAAAAAAAAGACAATATCGAATAATAATGCTGCCTTGCAGGAAGATTGGGGACAATCAAAGGGCTAAGGAAAGCAAACCTGAATAAAATGCTGGCAGAAATCGGATGCACTGACGCAGAACACAATGCAACGTTTTAACAGGTATTCAATCAGAGAAACTATATCATGGGGCAATCGAATCACTTAAACAGACAGCTGACTTTATGAGCCTGAGGCAGAGGAGAGTCTGGAATCCTACTCTGATTGAGTCTTGATCGCAGAGAGAGTATATAGTAATATGTACTAACTATACTATACTATGTTAAATTGTAGGTAATATTAAATATGTTCCGGTCTATATAATATTTATTTATATATAATATATATTAAATATTATACTAAAATATAATTACCTATTATATAAATTATATATAGACTGAAACATATAAGTACTAGTACTTAAGTAATTTTCTTTAGGACAAATCAATTGACAATTATAATAATAGGACAACAGACGAGAAAATCATTGGCTGGCTGTAGAAGAATGGTTTCAGGTTTTACTGAAGAATATTGAGTTGAGCTGAATACCTTGGACAAAATGAAACGTTCTCACCCTTCTGAAAGAGGCCAAAGCAAAACTAATTTCCAATAATTTATAAACAATAATTTTTTGGCCTTGTACAGGGAAGAGAACAGCTATTTGACAACTGGGTAAATCTTGTGTTTCCCTTAATTTGTGGGGGATTTTCTTTAAAATGATAATGTGCCTATAATCCGAACAAAGCAATGTGTAAGGGAAAACAGACAATTTATGCAACTTTCTAAAGATTTTTTCGTTCTTTTTTTTTAATTTATAAAAGAAATATTCACATGATATATTATATGAAAATAAATTCTAAGCATTCAGATTTGATATACTTAGGACTGGTCATTAATGTTAATTGTGTGATATTCCTAAAACATTGTATCAGTTTACCAAATATTGTCGCTGCCTTGCCAATTCATATTGTGATGTTTACTAAAATTTCATATTGTATTTTCAATAACATGCTGTAAACTTTAACAAATTTGTCACCCTCCCCAGCCCGCAGCAAGCTCCACATCAGTTGGTAGAGGTGGTGCCTCAAAGTCTGTTGCCCCTAGATCCTCTGGCGGAGCCTCAGTTAGACAGAGGTGAGATTAGTACAATAGAAGAGAATGAAGTGGGAATTTGTGAACAAAGTAAAAGTAAAGAGCCCCTGTCATGCCAAGTGACGTATAGGGAATATGGTGTTAGTGACCATAAATTTTACAGACCTTCAGCACATGATTTTTGGGGTAATGTGGTAGGTATTACGCCCGTGCCGCTTTACTTTCCCAGAAATAAAATCCAGTACCCATTTAAGGCTGGGTAAACTCGGAAGCTGTCAGTTGGGATCGAACACTACCCATTGTCTGTTGTAGTCCAGTTCACTAACCAATTTGTGAACAAAATTACTGATAATTGCAGCAAAGAATGGGAGTCCAGGCTCAGGAACACCTTTAGGAGTGTAACACTAAAACCAGACATCTGCTTCAAAACCTGGTCCATTGACAGAGCAGACAGCGAAAGCTGTTGGAGCCCTACAGGCATGGTCAAAGCAAAGAAGTACATAAAAATGTGAAGCTGCTGTAAAGCTAATAAGGAGAAATGAACAAAAAAATATATAGAAAAAAACAGTATGTTTAAAGCTTTATGCAATACATGGATAACACAAATTAGACTGTTTCAGTTCAATGGGCCTTAAGCAGAAACAAGCATACAAACTGGAGTTGTCAGTCGCTGGACACTGAGGGAATTACTGAGGAGGGGATCTGAGCATCTATGGACATGTTCGGAGTGCAATGATGATGACCCGCAAATAACTCAATAAGCATACAATACACACACATATATGTATAAAAAATTATAATTTTGAACTAGAATTAAAAATAAGAAAACTAATGTCTTCCCTGTACACCACATTGTGACCAGAAGGAAAATGAACGTTAGTGTGCATGGGATAAGTGTTACAGTTAGTCGAAGGATCGGTATCACTGCAAATGAATTAAAATCCATAATTGCTCAACAGTCCGTGCCAGTGGAATCCTCCTAATTAACATCTCATTGTATTGAACAAACAAAGAAAGGCAGCTGCAGTCCCCATCATTACAGCTACAGCACACGCCAAAAGCTATAAGGTGTGACCACACTGAAAAAGAACGCAGCCGAGTTATCCTTTGTCATATGATACCATTCATTGTAAACAATCGGAATATTGAAACACGATCCGGATGAAAAACACAGCTCATGGTGTGCACAGATAAACTCAGTAGCTCCGTCATCAAGATGGACTTGGCATATAAGGAAACTTCAACAAGGTACACTTTTCAGATAGTGCCTCAATAGTCCCTGTAGCCTATCCACCAAATTGACAGGAAGTCCCAATAGTAGAGGTAAGTGTGTAAAAATACAGGGTATCCAAAAGGAGGCAAGATTGAGATGTGTTGAGATTGTGTGTCAAAGGTTCAAAGAAAGTACTATTATTAGTGCTCCTAATGTTACAATTAAGTGGTAGTAATTTCTACTGCAGAATGTAACAATGCGCCCTACAGGTAGGTATTGTAATATTCTTCTTCTTCTGCTGCGGTCATGGCTCATTCAGACTAGGATTCTGGACTCTCTTATGAAGGCAGCTGTCTGTTTTGAGTGATTCGGTTGCCCCGTATAGTTTCTCTTCCAGGGAGGTGACTGTGGACCACATTGTCCTTCTTAGGTCTGTGTACTGTGGAGCAATCCTGTAGAACTTGTTTTGTTGTAATGTTATCCAGGATACAGTGGCATAGACTGGTAGTTCCTATTTTGAGTTTGATGACCATGTGGTTTCTCATTCTGTTGTGGCCAGTGCATAGGCGAAGTATGATGACTTGGTCCTCCTTGATAGTTGGAGGTATCCATCCCTTTCGTTATACTTTGGGTGTTCTTGTTCCCATTTTGCATGGTACTGGCCATTGATGATGAATTTGGCTTCATCGTAGCTGACCAGATGGTTCTCTTGTGGTAATCTCCCTCCCCCTTTAGCTAATTTGTCTGCACGTTCATTTCCGTGTATATTACAGTGTGATGGTATCCACTGGATGACCACTCTCTGGAAGTTATTGCACAGTTGGTCTAGGGTTGCTCTCAAGTCATCTACCTCACTGTTCCTGGGTTTTTTTAAGAGCTGTTAGGACTGAGAGTGTACATCAGTCAGTATCACCAATATCTTGTGCATGCTATTTTTGTGTTGAGTAGCCAGTTTTGCAACGTCTTTGAGAGCTTCAGTTTCTGCTTTATAGTTGTATGAGAATTTCCCAGTAGCTATTGACTTGGTGATCTCTTCCTGGTTATTCAGCCTCAAGAACACACATTCTCCTCCATTTCAGGTGGCATTTGTAGCAGAGCCATCTGTGTATGTGTATGACCAGGGGTCCTGCGGGTAGTTGTCGTTTATGTATTTTTCTGCTGCGTCTGTTTGGGTGCCTTTCTTCATGATTCTTCCTATTATGTCTTCCATAAGTTCTGGTGTTTTGTGTTTCCTGTGAGGAGTCATATCAGATGGGGTTATGGGTTTCGGCATTTTTTGGGACAATAATGGGTCACTATGCCAGTTCTTTAGAGATTGCAGCGAATCTGCTCCACTTTAGTCTTCCTTTTCCGAAACCGGTTATTCTTTGGTGCATGGGGTGGTTAGGGAGCCTTTTATATTTCTCCATTTGTTGCATTACTTTAGTTTTCCGTCTGTCTTGTAAGGGTTGTAAACCTGTTTCTGTTTCTAGAGTCTCGATAGGTGTAGATTTCATAGCACCAGTGATAATACGGGCAGCCTAGTTTTGTCTTCTTTTAATTTTGCTAAGCTGTGATTTGGAAGCTGAAGCCCAGGCTGTGACTCCATACTCTAGGACTGGTCTTACTCTTCCTATGTATGGCCATTTCAAGATATTGCTGTCTGCTCCCCAGTCTGTTCCTGCCAATTTCTTCATAATATCTGTTTGTTTTCTGGCTCTTTTGTTTGCTTTGTCTATCTGATTTATCCATGTCATTCTGCGATCCATGGTGACGCCAAGATATGTTGGGTTTTGGTCAATAGGAAGTGTATGGTCTTTTATCTTCAATTTTGCAGAGAGTGTGTTTTTTGATTGGCTGAAAATTGTGTGTGTAGTTTTTTTTTTGTTAATTGGTAGTAGCCAGGTGTTTGTCCATTTTTCAAGTTTTCCTAGGGCATCTTGCATTCTGGAGCTAGCCACAGACATAGATTCTTCATGTGCCCATATCGCCAGGTAGTCTGTGTACATTGCTGAGTGTATTATGGGTGGAATGTCCATTTAATTTTCATTCATTGAGTGCCGTCTCTGCATCGAAGGTTGGCTACCATGGAGCACCACTCCACTCTGTCTCTTGCTTTGATGGTGCAGATTGTCATAGGCTGACTTGTCCATCCTCTGATGTTACTCATCCATGTCTTGGTCTGCCTCTTTTACCTTGTATTTTCCCTTCCAATATTACTTTTAGTAGGCTGTTGTGTCTTTTAACATGGCCCAAAAATTGCATTTGTCTTTTTCTAATTATGTTTAGTAGTTCTCTTTTAATTTTTAGTTGTTTTAAAACTTTGTTTGTTTTAAACGTGTTTACAATACCCTCTCCACAAGGGGTATTTAAATTGTGCGTTGTTTAAATGACCATCATGATGCTATTTATGAAAATTAAAAAGAGCGTTGGGGATAGGACTCCACCTTGTGGGACACCTTTTTTGATTCTGGCTTTCTTACTTAGTTGCCCATGTACTTGTACTCTGGCCGTTCTATCTTGTAGGTATTGAGATATCCAATTTAATAAACGGCCTTGGATGCCAAGTCTGAGAAGCTTGTTCTTTAATCTTTCTCTCCATACCCTATCAAAAGCCTTCTCCATGTTGACCCACACTATCGGTGTGTGTGTCTTTTCTTGTAGAGCTTCCTCTATTTCCTGTGCGATGTAAGTAATCAGGTCTTCAGTTGATCTGTGCTGATGGAAACCACTTTGTTGTGGTATGATTTGTTGTTTTGTCTCCAAATGGCACATGTCTTTTTTGACCATCCTTTCCATGAGTTTGCTCAGGCAGCTCAGTAGGCTAATTGGTCTGTAGCTACTTGGGTCCAGCGGGTCTTTTCCATGTTTGAGTATGGTCACCATAATGGTTTCTTTCCAGGTTGCCAGCATTTGACCTCTCTTCCAGCTAGCATTTATTATCCTTAGGAGCTGGACCTTGGCTTTCTGCCCCAGTTTGATGAGCATTTTGTTGGTGATTCCATCTTTTCCAGGGGAACTCCAATCCTTTGAGGGCAACATCTAATTCAGTTGGTGTAAAGATGGTCGTCTGATGCTCTTCTGGTGCTAAATGCATGTGTTTTGCATCTCAGGTTTTCCTTTCTTGCAGCTTTCTGTTGGTTTTTTGGAATGTTTATTCTGCTTATGTTTTTGTAAGTTTCTATCAGTATGTTTGCTGCCCTTTTGCCTGTGTGGATGTTCTGATTGTGTGCTAATGTTATTGTAGGTCGACTTTTGTTTTCATCGCTCAGAACTTTCGCAAGTTTTCACAGTTTGTGTCCATGTATCTAAGCTCTGTCTTGCTATCTTGACCTCTCTTCTGTATTTGGCAGAGGCTGCTTTGTAGGCTATATTGCTCTCTGTGCTGTGTGATGTTTCAGCTAGTTCTGTGGCAGAGTTCAGTTCCTCTTCTAGTCTTTGTTTTTCCTTGCTCCAGTATGGCTTGTAGTTTCTTCTTGCTACTCTAGGAATTGATTCATTAGCAGCTCCCAGGATTGCCTTTGTTAACTCCTCTATCATATTATTGACTTTATTTCCATGGGTGTTGATAGGCACAGTGTAGGCATCTGTGAGCTTGGCAAACTTTTCCCAGTCTGCTCTCTTGTAGTTCCAGCGGTGAAGTGGTATTTGCATCTCATGTATGTGAGCAAGATCCACTGAAAGTTTGACTAGTCTATGGTCACTATCACCAAGTTGGTTCAGTACTATTCTGGTTATTTTGTTGGATATGTCTCCTGTTGCGAATGCTAGGTTGGGAGTGGAAGTTGTTTTCCATCTTCTTGAGTAGAAGGTTGGGGGTCCTTTCTGGAGTTTAGGAGAAATAGGTTGTTGTCTATTTCCCATTTTTCCACTTCTTCACCTCGAGCATTGGATTCCTTATATCCCCATCTTTCAGAGTGACTGTTAAAGTCTCCTACTACAAGACACTGTGATGGTGTTTTTTCCTTTGATTCCAGCTTGAGCAATTTGTCATTAGGACAGTATATGTTAAATATCCTTGTGCTAGTGGAGTTGATGTATAGGTCTGTGCCAATGATCTCTGTCTCTCCGTTTGTGATTACTTCTATCTGTTTTGCTGGGATGGTATTTTTTAATTAGTATAAGGATTCCACCATTGTGGCCTTCCCTGTCCTGTCTAAATGTTTGGTAGCCCCTAATCATAAATCTATGCTGAGGATTAAGGTGAGTTTCCTGGATGCAGGCAACATCTATCTCCTCCTGCTATTCTGACTGCCAGGGCTTGTTTTTTGTGGTATATACCCTCCACTTTCCACTTTATTATTTTCAGGTGTTTCTTGAAGCTTTTCAGACCAGTAGTAGTTTTCATCTGGTCCCATTTTCTGGTTCCCCAAAATGGGTCAGGGTGACCACCAATAGCTTGGGGTGGACCCCTTCGAGGCATGGAGGGGGCCTGGCACTCCAGCTGCCTGGAGGGACTCTACAGACAGAGCACCATAACTAAAGTTCGTTAGATCCACTCTGACTGAGTACATGTTAGAATGTTGCCCTATGTTCTGCGCCAATGGCCCAGTGCATCCAATTTCTGCCAGCATTTTATTTAGGTTTGCTTTCTTGAGCCTTTGATTGTCCTCAATCTTCCTGCAAGGCAGCAGATTGTCTTTTCTGTAGGGGGATTCTGCCCTCCCAGGTTTACGAGCAACATCTGCTTGAGCTTTGTGTAGAGTTGTCTCTCTCATAGGTGGTCTGGTCTTCGGAGCTCTGGAGCACCACCTGCCTGTTTGATAGAGGACAGAGAAGCATTTAACCCATGAAGTGGGGATGGATTAGTTCAGACAAGAGCGAGTACCACTCGTCAGTGGGTTCTGCGTCTTAACTTAAAGGGTTCCATCTCTTCCTGGCTCCTTTGTCTGGCCCCTCACCAAGGACCTGTCCAACTTGGGTGACCCTGCCAGGAGCTAAGCTCCCGCTGGCATAGCTGCTTGGATCCCATAGACGCACAAGTCCTCCAACCACCAGGTGAGCCTACTGTGGAGGGGGTATTGTAATAATAGGGTTAAAGGTGAATCGACAACTGAGCTGACTATTATATTTCATTTGCTTGCTCATCTTTTAGAAAAACACCAGCATCCAGTGGAGGTGGTGCCAGAAAATCTGCTGGTGGCAGTGCTGGTATGTGGCGGTTCTACACGGAGGACTCTCCTGGTATCAAAGTGTAAGTTGTGTGAAGTTTTCTCATCTTCACTAACATTTAGTGGATTTTGCTGTGTCTTTCTATCTATCTATTGTCCTTTCGAGCCGAAGATGGCACATAGGGCAGAACCACAATCTTAAAAACAGAAACTTTGCGTGCCAAAGTGGCACATATTGCAGAGATCACTGCTCTAAAATATATGGCGCTGTTTCCATAACAATACTTTTTACAATGACAGCTTTAGCATACTCTTATTTGTAACTGCCCCCTTTTGCCTTTGATTTTCCTTGGTCTTTAGGCACATCAGGAAATATTTTTCACTTTCCTTAAGAAAATAATCTTGCGTGTCTTTCCTATTATGTATCCACTTCTAGGATTGTACACAAGAACTGTTGTATTCCTGCTTGAATTTTTGACTGCATTTGCTTTACCAGGGTGAACTCGCAGCTTCAAATGTTATCTGAAGCAAAATTTGTTGTATGACCTACATGGCTCTTGGGATTCTTGGTGGCTAAGTGGGTATTGTGCTCGCTGCATGAAACTGCGCATGCTATCTATCTATCTATCTATCTATCTATCTTTTGCTCGCCCAAAGTATTGTCTATATCTGCAATGTCATTTCCTGTATAAATGTTACTGTCTTTTGTAATTCTTGCAGTGGCCCATATAGTTTTGTCTGTAGTGTTGTATCTATGGGCCAATGGATTTGCCTCAGTCTACTATATTCAGTGCAGTCTTGAAGTATGTGTTCAGCTGACTGGGGTGCCTGTCCACATGTACAAGTAGTTGAGGTGCCGATCTTGAATTTTGTATACATGTGACTATGGAGTCGATTGTGTCCTATTCTTAGGCGTATAATGATAACTTGTTCATATTTATTCATATTATGAAAGGCATCCTGATTTGGGGCTTGTGGTCCTCTGATTGATTTGATTATCTGTTTCTTATGATGGTATGTAACTGGTGTATCTAGTTGTGTGCCTGTTGAACCTTCCTTTGCCAACTGATCTGCTTTCTCATTTCCTGGTATTCCACAGTGAGATGGGATCCACTGCAGGGCAACCCTGTGGTGCTTGCAGAGTTCAGTCAATAAGGTCTGCAGATGTGGTAATTTTCTGGATTGTAGTGCCTGGAGTACTGATCTTGCATCTGTCAAAAACACTACAGGCTATGGGCTAAGATTACTGTTCAGCAGTTTTTCTATTGCCAACTTTATTGCTTGTATTTCTGCATTGTAGTTGTGACAATATTTTCCTGTTGCTATTTTATTCATATCCCTAGTGTTATTTGGGTACTCTATATATGCTCCTGCTCCCCCATTCTTTACTGCATTCTGTGCTGATCCATCTGTGTACACACGAATCCATAGATCTTGTGGGTATTCTTCATCCAGGAAACTGAGAGTTATTGTTTTTCGCTGTAGACTATTCTGTTCCTCTTTGTCAACTATTCCTTTCACTTCTGTCCGTATTTGTATTGATAATCCTGATTCCTCTGTCCAGGGAGTCTGTTCTGGTATGGGCAGTAGGGGGTTAACAACTGTTGGCATGTCTGGTGTTTGTCTACTAATACGCTTGGCTTGGTGGATAAAACTGCTTCTCTTAAGTCAACCCAATGCAAGATTTTGGAATCGGTCCTTCATTGGATGTCTCGGCATGCAAGCAAATTTTTCTGCCTGTATCAGCACCTTTATGTCCCTCAGTGCTGGTATCCTCCACAATTTCTCCATCTCCAATATTGGTGTTGATTTCATTGCTCCTGTGATGACCCTAAGTGCCTGGTTTTGTACTTTGTCCAGTTCTTGCAGTGTGGTGTTTGATGCTGAGCACCATGCAGATTATCCATATTCTAAATGTGGGCGTATACTCTGTTGGTAAACTTTACTGAGTATTTTCCCACTCACACCCCACATGGTTCCACACAGCTTTCTTAGAATAGCCAACTTTCTCCTTTCTTTTTGGGTTGCCTTATTTATCTGCTGTTTCCAAGATTGTTTGTTATCAAACGTAACTCCGAGATATGTAGCTTGTATGTCTTCTTTCACAGGCTCATTGTTTATGTAGATGGTTTGGGGAGAGAGTGAACAGTGTAGTACTGCATTTGTCTGTTTTGATGCTGATATACCATCTATTTGTCCATGAATTGATTGTGCATTCATAGCTCTTTGTAACAATTTGGAGGCCACTGTTGCATACTCCTCTGTGCACCACATTACCAAGTCATCTGCATGCATTGCCACTTTGATGCCATGTGATAGTTCAGTAACTAGGTCATTGATGTAGATCATAAAAATTGTTGGAGATAGTACCCCTCCCTGTGGAACGCCCTGGCGCAGTAAGACTTTCTTACTCTTAAGACCATCCAGTTGCACTCTGGCTCTCCTGTTATGCTGGTATGCTTTGACCCATTTGTACATCCTGCCATTTACTCCATTTCTCAGTTTCTTCAAAAGCCCTTCCTTCCATACCTTATCAAATACTTTCTTTAGGTCTATCCATGCTGCTACTACCAGTTTCTTTTCTTGAAACGCATCCTCAATTTCCTGGGAAAGATAGGTTGCCTGATCTTTGGTAGAGTAACACTGTCTAAAGTCTGCTTGTTGTGGGACAAGGAGATTTTCACTTTCTAGGTACCACTACAGTCTGAGATTGATTATATGTTCCATTGTTTTACACAAACAGCTAGTAAGGCTGATTGGTCTATAGCTGGATGTCGTTGAACTATCTTTTCCTCGCTTTAGTAATGGTATCATAATTGCTTCTCTCCATGCCTGTGGCACTCTACCTGTGATCCAGCAAATGTTGTAGATCTGCAGTAGTTTTGCTTTAGCTGCAGTTCCCAAGTTCTTAATCATTTCATTGAACACTCCATCACTGCCTGGTGACTTTTTCATTTTTAATTTGGATAATGCCAGCTCTAGCTCTCTTTGTGTAATGGGTATTTCCATGACTTCATGTGCGGTCTCTTCTTGTCTTGCATTTTGTTGTTTTAAACGGGTCTCTTGTCGTTTCTCTAGGCTAATTTCAATATCATTGTCATTTGCAAAGGAGTCTGCAAAGTGATTTGCTGCATGCTTACCTGTTAGAATGTTTCCATCCTTCTTCAGTGTAATTTTGGTGTTCCTTTCGGCACCCTCATCATTCAGATGTTTTACAAGCTTCCACACTTTTCTTGTGTCTTGTTAAGATTCAAGGACTCTGTTTTCTCTTTCCAGCTTCTCCGTCTGGCTTGTAGTTTAGCCCATTGAAATATGGCTTTAACATGCTGGTAGTTATTGTGGTGTTCCTGGCAAGGGTAATTTTCTGCTTGTTTTCCAGATGTTTCCATGTTATTGTGCAGCTGCTCTAGTTCACTACTCCAGTATGGTTTGTAGTGTTTCCGTGCCCCTCTAGGTATTGTTTCACTGGCAGCTTGTATTATTAATCTACTGAATTCATCAACTATTTTGTTGATGTCTCTGTCTGTATTTAGATCTTTAGTCAGTACACTGGTGTAGTGTTGATACATTTTCCAGTCTGCCGTTTTGTAATTCCATCTGGAGAAAGTGCTGCTCTCCCTGACGCCCTCATTTTGCATCACTAAAAAGACTAGTCGGTGGTCGCTGCCTCCAAGTTGTTTCCCAACAATACGTGTGATATTCCAATCCAGGTCTGGTGAATGGAAAGCAAGGTCTGGTGTAGATGTGGTATGCCATGATCTGGAGTAGAATGTTGGTGGATCTGTTGTCTGGTTTAATAGTATAAGCCCATTGTCATCCTGCCAATTTTCAAGTTCTTCACCTCCTGTGTCCATATCTTCATAGCCCCAGCTCTGTGAATGGCTGTTAAAGTCTCCACATGCAATTATTCTTTCTTTTAATGTAATTGTGTCTAGTGCTAGTGGGTGGTCACTCGGACAGTAGTAGTTAAGTAGGTGAAAGTCTGCATTTTTCTGTCCTGAGGTGCAGTATTTGATATTCCGCCCCATCCATATACACTTCAATTTGATATGCATTGATGTTGTTCTTTACAAGTATCAATATTCCGCCCTTTTGTCTGTTTTTTCTGTCAGATCAGTAGCACTGGTATCCCCTACTCTTCAAGGTTATGTCGTTGTTTAGATGGTTTCCTGCAAACAGCATATGCTTACTTGTTCTTCATGCAGGATATTTTCTAATTCTACCTTTTTACTGTACCCATCTCTTTTGCTGTTGATGCCTTCAGCATTCCAGTGCATTATTTTGAGTGGTCTTATTTTGGATTGGCCAGTAGCTCTATTCTCTCGCCCCCTGACTCCACAGAGCGGTTGAGAAGGACATCCAGTAATAATGGTTGAGCCCTTTCAATGCTGAGGGCCTGGCGTTGCACCTGCCTGAGTGTCCATCACAGGGTGAGTGCCATATCGATTTACGGTTATAGACATACTTCCCATTGGCGTGAGTGCGTGGCATCCTGATTGTTGTAGTGCGCCTTTTGCAGTGACTTCAGCACTTAAACTTGCTAGAGCAGACTGTGGTCTTGCTCGGGTGTAGGAAGGCCTCTGGTGACTGTTAAGCCCCATCCCCACGACAAGGAGCCGGCCTTGATGAGGACTTCTCATGCTTTGATCAACAGATAATTTATATTCAAAACAGTCATAGTTAGTCAGTTAAAATGAGCTGCTCATTCACATGGACGATCATTTTATTTGATGGTCTGTGGTTTAACTTTTGTTTATATGTTGTTATGGGTACTTGATAAGAGACAAGAGAATATCAAAACAAACCCTCAAATATCTCAGAAGGTGAAAGAAAAAGTAGCCAACTAGAGAAACACTAACACCTCTAAAGCGAGATGCAACAACAGCAAGTATCAACTTTGTTGATGAGATTGAAGAACTTGCCCAAAACAAATGTGGCGAGACACATTGCAGCTGCTGATCAAGATCTGATGCTTGATGGGTAAGGACGGGCACAAAAAGTCTATTCTGCTTCAAAGGACAATAGATAGATTCATCATGTGCCATTCTGGGTAGCGTAGGTGATCATGTTCCTAATGACAAGCATTACAATCTTCTATCCACTGTGCATTGTATAAATTCTGTTGTTGACTGTTTTCCATGCCATGACACCAAGCTATCTAACATTTTCTCTCTCTTTGTCGTCCACGATTTCGCTTTTCCTGTATTTTTCCAGTTGTAACCAAGTATTTCCAACTTTCCTCTTCTCACGATGTGCCCGAAAAATGTTGATTGTTTCTTTCTGCTGTTTCTTAGGAGCTTTCTTTTTATGTTGGCCTCTTTTGAGAATTTCCATGGTGGTGTTCTTTAGCTGTCTAGGGACCTTTTAACATCCTTCTGAGAAATAGATAGATTGGTGCTTGACAAATCATATGTTGTTTTTGTACTGCTGATGTGAGTGCTCAATCTCATAATTGATATCGAGATTTGTAATTTTGTCATCACCATAGTGTAAGATTTTTAACAAATGTAATTAGAATACGTTACTTCTGTTTCAGGGCTAAAACTAAGAATAGCAAAATGTTATGTCTTCTCAACAATCCTATATGGTGTAGAAACATGGGCATTAGACAAGAAAACAGAACAGAGAATTAAAGCCTTTGAAATGTGGATATATAGAAGAATAGGTGGAATTGGATGGAAGGAAAAGAAAACAAACAATGATGTCTTAAAACAACTAAAAATAAAAAGAGAACTACTAAAAACACAATTCAAACAAAACAAATGCGATTTTTAGGCTATGTTAAAGACACAACAGCCTACTAAAAGTAATCCTGGAGGAGAAAATACAAGGTAAAGGAGGCAGACCAAGACTAAGGTGGAGGAGTAACATCAAAAGATGGACAAACCAGCCTATGACAACCTGCACCATCAAAGCAAGAGTCAGTGCAGAAAATGGCGCTCCATGGTAGCTAACCTTTGATGCGGAGATGGCACTTGATGATGATGATTACTTCTGTTATGTGACAGATAAAAAAATAAATATTGTACTTTTATCTTCCACAGGGGTCCAGTACCTGTTCTAGTGATGAGCCTTATCTTTATAGCTTCAGTGTTTATGTTGCACATCTGGGGAAAGTACACACGAGGTTAAACTATAATTTCCTGTATGTGAGTTAATATGGATTTGACTTTTACAAAAGAAAGTTGTATTACCAGTTTGAATATGGGACATAAGCGAACACTATCTTGCCAGTTTGAGATTGACGCAAAAGAGAGTTATATTGCCAGTTTGAGATTAAGGCAAAAGAGAGTTATATTGCCAGTTTGGGCTTGAGATGTAACTCTTTCAGGACAAGAACAGGAAGCTCATTATTTTTTTAGGTGTGAACCAGATTAATTTTCCTGTTTCAAACAATTTCACCACCTACCTTTTTCATTTGACTACTTCACACAATAATTTAGATAAATGTGCCATGTGTTATACACCTCTGGAAAGGGAAATGGATACAGAAAATGAAAATAGCAATATATTTATGATATGTGAATATTTAAAGGAATAAATATATTTTTTAAATATAAAATATTCAAGGTAGATAATTTTAAATTAAAAATATAGTAAATCACTTACCTTTTTCCATAGTTAGAAGTGTTGTTATCTATTTGTCACAACTTATATATTACACAATTCAAATTCCTCCAAAATACAGTTTATTTAAGAATTTATGTCCACAAAAAACGAAATCATGTACATTTTTGTAAATGACCCCAGAATGAAAAAATATGACAAATTTATGTACGTCTCAACAATATTATGTACAAGGCATATTTTATTATTTTTATTTACACAACTGGACTTATTTTGTGTGATATGACATAAATCATGTTTTAGTGCACAGATGTGGTTTAGCCGAACAACCTGTACAATAATAGCTGCTTCGCTTACTTACTTCCCGCGCAAAACAATAAACACACAGCAAGTCTTTCCCATCAAAATCAATGAGATTGATGGCACCCTAATATCTCTCCTGTTTCATGTTCCATGATTTTTTCCCCAGATGTGACACTTCCATGTGTTGACACCTACCTTCACCTCATATGTGACACTTCCATATGTTGACTCTTACCTTCAGTTCTTACCTCATATGTGACACTTCCATATGTTGACTCTTACCTTCAGTTCTTACCTCATATGTGACACTTCCATATGTTGACTCTTACCTTCAGTTCTTACCTCATATGTGACACTTCCATGTGTTGACTCCTACCTTCAGTTCTGACCACATATGTGACACTTCCATGTGTTGACTCCTACCTTCAGTTCTGACTTCATATGTGACACTTCCATGTGTTGACTCTTACCTTCAGTTCTGACCACATATGTGACACTTCCATGTGTAGCAGTTTTCTTTGCCCGAATGTAGCAATTTTATGCAACAAATAATATGATTAAATAAATGTGCGACAGTAAAATAATGTCGTCGCAATTTGATGCAACATGAATGTCGCAGGCGTAATGCCCCTATAATGTCGCCACAATTTGATCAACACGAATGTCACAATTGTACAGACTCTTTACTTAAGCCTGCGTTGCCTGTGTGCACACTGCGATGTCGTACACACCACATGTAACACTACACCTGATTGAGGCCGGCCTTTCTCCGCCTGTGTTGCCTCGACTGGTTCTCCGCTTCACTGCTGGAAAGACTTGCTTAAGCCTTGCCCGTACACACCTTACACAAAAGATGTACATAGACAGCTCGCTGAACTCTGAGCCATCCCCCTGCTTGACCTTTAGAACACGTCACACTGCTAATGGCGGTCTGACTCTCCCCCGACTTTCCTCTGCGGATGTGTCGACAGAAGCTCATGGAGATCTGAGTCCCTTACTAGACTCTACCAGCCCCTTGGACATCAGTCGTTTGCACTGGCCAGGACGATTTGAACTGCCTGTTGATCGTTAGAAGTACTTCGCGCTAAGTCTGTGGTTTAGGACAACCCCGGGCCCGTTCTTCGTCAGGACGAGACAATAAAACACAGCCAGCATTGACAAAGCATGTCTCAACACCATGGAAGTCAACAATTTAACGTTTATTACAACAATCAATCCCCTGGAATTTACAATGTCCATAGCCACTCTCCAAGTGGCCTCTCGTTCTGGCTTGATTCTCACACTGACACTACATTCGATGCATGCTATCATTCGCCTCCTCTGACACTACATTCGATGCATGCTATCATTCGCCTCCTCAACATGAGTGAGACCCTCACAATACTACAAAAGTCTCTGCATTTGTGCTAATGAGAACACTCACAATTAATTCAAAAGTCACTGTTCTAATGATAGTGAGAACACTCACAATAATTCAAAAGTCTCTGTTCTTATGCTAGTGAGAGCACTCACAAATAATTCAAAAGTCTCTGTTCTTACACGAGTGAGAACATTCACAATTAATTCACAAGTCTCTGTTCTTATGATGATGAGAACACTCACAAATAATTCACAAGTCTCTGTTCTTGTGCTAATGAGAACACTCACAATTAATTCACAGGTATCTATTCTTATGATGATGAGAACACTCACAATAATTCAAATGTCTCTGTTCTTATGCTAGTGAGAACACTCACAATTAATTCACATGTCTTTGCACTGTTAGAAGCTACCAGCTCCGTAATAAAGTCTCTTCAAGAATATTTCTATTCTACTACGGTGAGAACACTCATAAATAATACACATGTCCCTGCACTGTTAGAAGCTACCAGCTCCGTAATAAAGTCTCTTCAAGACTATTTCTATTCTACTACGGTGAGAACACTCACAAATAATAATACACATGTCTTTGCACTGTTAGAAGCTTCCAGCTCCGTAGTAAAGTCTCTTCAAGACTATTTCTATTCTAATCCTTCTCCAGGAAATCACTGTTACCTAGCTCACTACCACATCATACACTGACCTGTTCTGGACAACTGTCTGAATTCCTCTCGTCCCCCCCTGTTCACGGTAATCGTCTGTATATACACAAAGCCGCTCGCACTGAACCAACGCTCTGAATCGAATGACTCTCCCAACTCAACTGTCCTTCCTCACACTTACATCTCACCCCTTATTTCCAAAACTCGTGATACCTGGATAAGTTCACCCCACAACCTGCCCATGCAACACGCCTCTCTCGATCCCTCTATTAAGGACTCCTCAGCTTTATCTCCCCTTGACCTCTATTAAACTCCCCTCTCTTCCCTAGCCTTGTTACCTTCCCTTTTTCACATGTGTTGACTCTTACCTTCAGTTCTGACCACATATGTGACACTTCCATATGTTGACTCCTACCTTCAGTTCTGACCACATATGTGACACTTCCATGTGTTGACTCCTACCTTCAGTTCTGACCACATATGTGACACTTCCATATGTTGACTCCTACCTTCAGTTCTGACCACATATGTGACACTTCCATGTGTTGACTCTTACCTTCAGTTCTGACCACATATGTGACACTTCCATATTTTGACTCCTAGCTTCACCTCAAATGTGACACTTCCATATGTTGACTCCTACCATTCACCTCATATGTGACACTTCCATATGTTGACTCCTACCTTCATTTCTGACCTCATATGTGACACTTCCATATGTTGACTCCTACCTTCACCTCATATGTGACACTTCCATATGTTGACTCCTACCTTCACCTCATATGTGACACTTCCATATGTTGACTCCTACCTTCATTTCTGACCTCATATGTGACACTTCCATATGTTGACTCCTACCTTCACCTCATATGTGACACTTCCATATGTTGACTCCTACCTTCACCTCATATGTGACACTTCCATATGTTGACTCTTACCTTCAGTTCTGACCACATATGTGACACTTCCATGTGTTGACTCCTACCTTCACCTCATATGTGACACTTCCATATGTTGACTCTTACCTTCAGTTCTGACCACATATGTGACACTTCCATATGTTGACTCCTACCTTCACCTCATATGTGACACTTCCATATGTTGACTCTTACCTTCAGTTCTGACCACATATGTGACACTTCCATATGTTGACTCCTACCTTCAGTTCTGACCACATATGTGACACTTCCATATGTTGACTCTTACCTTCAGTTCTGACCACATATGTGACACTTCCATATGTTGACTCCTACCTTCACCTCATATGTGACACTTCCATATGTTGACTCCTACCTTCACCTCCTATGTGACACTAACATGTGTTGACTCTTACCTTCAGTTCTGACCTCATATGTGACACTTCCATATGTTGACTCTTACCTTCAGTTCTGACCTCATATGTGACACTTCCATGTGTTGACTCTTACCTTCAGTTCTGACCTCATATGTGACACTTCCATGTGTTGCCACCAGTTGGCAGGGCTTTTTGGATTTGTTATCCCTCCAGCCGACATGCTCATGTCCAATGTTACTGTTCCATGCGATGGGCAATATAACAAGTTAGGCTGCTCATGTCTAATGTTACTGCTCCATGTGATGGGCAATATATCCAAGTTAGGCTTGCTCATGTCTAATGTTACTGTTCCATGTGATGGGAAATATATCCAAGTTAGGCTTGCTCATGTCTAATGTTACTGTTCCATGTGATGGGCAATATATCCAAGTTAGGCTTGATCATGTCTAATGTTACTGTTTCATGCGATGGAAAATATATCCAAGTTAGGCTTGCTCATGTCTAATGTTACTGTTCCATGTGATGGGCAATATATCCAAGTTAGCCTGCTCTTGTCTAATGTTACTGTTCCATGCGATGGGCAATATATCCAAGTTAGGCTGCTCATGTCTAATGTTATTGTTCCATGTGATGGGCAATATATCCAAGTTAGGCTTGCTCATGTCTAATGTTACTGTTCCATGCGATGGGCAATATATCCAAGTTAGGCTTGCTCATGTCTAATGTTACTGTTCCATGTGATGGGCAATATATCCAAGTTAGGCTTGCTCATGTCTAATGTTACTGTTCCATGTGATGGGCAATATATCCAAGTTAGCCTGCTCTTGTCTAATGTTACTGTTCCATGCGATGGGCAATATATCCAAGTTAGGCTGCTCATGTCTAATGTTACTGTTCCATACTATTCTATCTTGTTTAATTTTTTTTTCACTAATAGAGAATTCACTCAGGGATGCATTGCATACAATTTATACACTTCAAATTTGCTCTCATATGTTGTGTTTGAAGTATGGATTGACATATGTTCTTGCAATGATTGAATGGCATTATTTATTATCAGCTGTGAAATTATATGCTATTTTTTTTTATTAAAGAGATCTACATTGTGATTATCAGATAGCAATGCCTAGAATGGATTAGTGTGTATTTATGTTTCATCATCATCATCATCGTGTGCCCTCTCCACAACGAAGGTTGGGTACCATGGATCGCCATTCTACTCTGTTTTTTGCATTGATGGTGCAGGCTGACATAGATTGACTTGTCAACCTTTTGATGCTACTCGTCCATGTTAGTCTTGGTCTGCCTCTTTTACCTTGTATTTTTCCTTCCAATATTACTTTTAGTAGGCCGTTGTGTCTTTTAACATGCCCCAAAAATTTCATTTGTCTTGTCTTGATTGTATTAAGTAGTTCTCTTTTTATTTTCAGCTGTTTTAAAACTTCATCGTTTGTTATCTTTTGTTTCCATCCAATTCTACCTATTCTTCTATAAATCCACATTTCAAAGGCTTCAATTTTCTGGTCTGTTTTCTTGTCTAATGTCCATGTTTCTGCACCATACAAGAATATTGAGAAGACGTAACATTTTGCCATTCTTAGTTTCAGCCCTGCTGATTTTTGTTTTGTTGTTAGTATATTTTTCATGGCATTAAAATTATTTATGTTTATTTTGTTATATTTGCTTATCCAGTTTGGAACAAACAGCATAATCTGTGGCCTCGAGATCATATTCAATTGTATGTTCCTGTGATCCTTTCCATTTAATTTCCAGGATTTGGTTTCTTGCTTTTTTTTTGGTAGACATTATCACTTTCAGGGACTGTGAAACATCCGTATTGGCATTTTCAATCAAACTGGTCTTGAATTCTCGTAGTGGCGTTTGTTAGAATTGGGCATTGCCCTGGACAAACTCAAAGATCCGGTAGTAGATCTTTTTTTCCCACCACTTTTTATTTTCTTGTCATGAATGCTGTAGTATCCAATTATTTTGTCCATCTTGTCACAATTGTTCGTTGACGTATTGTGTTTTTGGATCATTTTTGGTTTGGTTTCATGGAAGCCTTGATTGAGATGGGCTTTGAATCTTTAAGACATGGTTTTTATTTTTGCCTTTTTTTTTTCAATCTCTCTATGCTACTTACGTTTTATCTTCTTGCATGAGCCACTTCATCTCTTTGTATTGAAGCCTGAGACGCTTTATCTCTTGAGGTAACCCAACACTGTTGACATTCAGTGTGACTGTATAGTTATAATTGTTGAAGTCTGAGACGCTTTATCTCTTGAGGTAACCCATTATGGTTCAGTGTGACTGTATAGTTATAATTGTTGAAGTCTGAGATGCTTTATCTCTTGAGGTAAACCACTATGGTTCAGTGTGACTGTATAGTTATAATTGTTGAAGTCTGAGACACTTTATCTCTTGAGGTAAACCACTATGGTTCAGTGTGACTGTATAGTTATAATTGTTGAAGTCTGAGATGCTTTATCTCTTGAGGTAACCCGATACTGTTGACATTCAGTGTGACTGTATAGTTATAATTGTTGAAGTCTGAGACGCTTTATCTCTTGAGGTAAACCACTATGGTTCAGTGTGACTGTATAGTTATAATTGTTGAAGTCTGAGACGCTTTATCTCTTGAGGTAAACCACTATGGTTCAGTGTGACTGTATAGTTATAATTGTTGAAGTCTGAGATGCTTTATCTCTTGAGGTAACCCATTATGGTTCAGTGTGACTGTATAGTTATAATTGTTGAAATCTGAGACGCTTTATCTCTTGAGGTAACCCGATACTGTTGACATTCAGTGTGACTGTATAGTTATAATTGTTGAAATCTGAGACGCTTTATCTCTTGAGGTAAACCACTATGGTTCAATGTGACTGTATAGTTATAATTGTTGAAATCTGAGACTCTTTATCTCTTGAGGTAACCCACTATGGTTCAATGTGACTGTATAGTTATAATTGTTGAAATCTGAGACGCTTTATCTCTTGAGGTAACCCACTATGGTTCAATGTGACTGTATAGTTATAATTGTTGAAATCTGAGACGCTTTATCTCTTGAGGTAACCCAACACTGTTGACATTCAGTGTGACTGTATAGTTATTGAGTTATTTGTGGGTCATCATCATTGCACTCCGAACATGTCCATAGGTGCTCAGATCCCCTCCTCAGCAATTCCCTCAGTGTCCAGCGACTGACGACTCCAGTTCTATGTTGGTTGATAAGTCTTCTTACACGGCCACTAAGTGTGTCATTTCTGGCTGTGCCCAACTTAACTCCCATTTCCATCATCCGAAGAAGTGACATGGATTTGTGTTTGTCGAAGTCCTGTGCTCACCCCACATCTCGGAGGGCATTGATGATGTTCGTCCGATCCATTGGTTCCCTGTCCTCAACGACAGCGCAGCTAGCCAACCTGTCTGCCCTTTGATTTCCCCGTACTCCCGCATGTCCAGGGACATAGACAAAGGTGACCTTACATATTTTGGATTTCTGCAACGACTCTACCCATTGCATGCGTACAGAGCCCGCCTCCACTTTTTTTTTATCATGCTCATCGAATCACTCAGTATACATGCGTAGGTGTAGTCTTGTGACTCTAACCATTTGAATGCCTTGGTCACTGCCATCGCCTCCATTGTCACCCTACTCGTGGTCACGACGTATGCACCACTGTCTTCTTTGACTATTCTGCCTGCCGAGCGTGCTGTAAATGCCCATGCACTTCTTTGGTGTCGTCTTACAGATCTGTCTGTATAGATGACTGCATCTTTCTCATCGGTGTTATCGCAGATGAGACCATTGACCTCAGCATTAACCACGACCGGGTTCTGTTCCCTACTTTTCCTGTCGAGTGTGAAAATACACGAGAAAGTCCCCTTGAATGACGTAGGCACCGGTATCCACTCCTCACCAACGCTGATATTGGTAAGCCCACAGACCTGTTTGATGACATCTTCTGCTCGGCCCAACCCATGATTTGCCTCTTTTTAGCCTGGCATCTATCCCTGTGTTGAGCACGTGGTGCAATGGATGCTCTGTATCTGTACTAATCTTCAGGTATGCTAGTGCTCTCCAGATCTTGATTCTGTCATCCATGGTTGGAAAGTCAAGAAGATACCTCACTGCTACACAGGGAGTGTCCCTCATACATCCCAGGATAATGCGCATGGCTTCATTTTGTATTTTCTCCAGCCTATCAATTTGAGTCATAATGACAGTAAGAATTGCCAGGGCATATTCGATAGGTGCGAGGACTAATCGTTGGAACAGAAGAGTAAGTAGCCTCTGCTCGATGTTGGCAGCTGCCATGACCTTCAAGGCGGCTAATCCTCTGCGGGATATTGTTATCACATGGTCGACGTGGTCCCGAAAACACAGGCTGCGATCAAAATTAACTCCAAGGTATGTCATCAACTTGTCCCTGGTCACCTCATCAGCTCCCATACGTACTACCGGTGTGGTCGTATGAACGATATGATTATAAAGGGAGAACAATGAAACTGATGCTTTATTAGGATTAACCACGACACCTGATACCCCACACCAGGAAGAAATGTGATATAGTTCGTCTTGCATTGTGGAAGCGATTCCCCGCCTGTCTCTTCCCTGTCGATATACCAGAATATCATCAGCAAAAGTCACAGTTCTTCCCCTCCCATCCAGCTGTTGTTCCGTGATTATTATTGTGTACACGTTAAATAGAACTGGTAACAATGGTGAGCCTTGTGGCAGCCCTGGACAAATAGATGTTGGCTCGGAAGACCAACTTCCACATCTGAGTATCACCTTCCTCTGAAACAGTGCCGCGGCGATCCATCTAATGAGAAAGGGGTGCACCGCCAGTTTGAGGAGCATATGCATGAGATATTCAAATGGTACCCTGTTGTATGCATCCTCCAGATCTATAGCAGCAGCACATGTCTCCTCTCGTCTGTGGAAGCCTTAGAAGACGTCATAGGCAAATACTGCCGCATTGAGCCATGTCTCTTTGTTATATCTATAACCTCCAAGTGTGGGTGGGAATACGCGTTTCTGTTCCAGGTGACAGGTGAGGACACGGGCAACTATTTTCTCCAGCAGCTTCCCCGCAGTGTTCTGCATTGTGATGATTCTGTAGACACTGATCTGAGAGTGGTCCTTGTTTGGCTTCGGTAGCGGTAGTAAATAGCTGTGTAGCCACTCCTCCTTAATCTGGCCACTCCGAATACTGGCATTAAACTCATTGGCCAGTTTTGTCAAGTCGTTGTCAGCTAAATTGCCTATGTCATCGTACCGAACACCATCTGGACCAGGAGCAGTGTTGTGTGACCTTTTAAGTATCGTGCGAATGATATCGGTTGTGATTGTGAGATCTTCTTCCAGCCCTACATCCTAACACAATTTTGACAGCGATCCCCGTATCCTCATTCTTACAGCCTCATTTCTTTGGTCCGTCTGCTCAATGTAGCGGGCAAGCAGGGCCTTCCCTTTGCTCTCATCAGATTTGTGCCATATCTGACCTGTGCTCTGAAAGTCTGGTATGCTTCTGTGTCGTGGTGTGCCATTCATGCACTGATGAAGGCACGTGATTTTTCTGAGCACACTTTTTTACAGAAGTCATCCCATTTGGCATCCTTAGCCTGCTTAGCGCATAGTTTAAAGTGCATCATTTTTTGGTCGACCTCTACTTTCAGATGCTTCAAGAGCTCAGTTTGTGTTCTTCCATTCCTTCTAGCTTTCTGCCATGTCTTGACCGTTTGTCTCTTGCTCCGCCAAGCTGCCTCAACATCTTCGTTCCACCAAGATGGTTGCGTCCATCGCTCCTGCCTCCTATGAGGGGCGCTCTGTTTCCTATGTCTGATTTTGCTAATGACGTCGTGGTCTGTTTTCTCGTAGTTGAATGTGTGGAGCTTTCTTTTGTGACTTTTATTTCTGATTTTCTCAATTAGGAGGACACATGGATAGTGATCACTTCCATGGAACCCCAGTGCACTCCACCTGCAAACCGGTGCGAAGGTGGAAGACACCAGTGCCAGGTCTATGACACTATCAGAGTCCCCTGTTCGAGTAGCCATTCTTGTTGCCCTTCCATCATTCAAGCACACTAAATCGGTCGATACCAGTGCGTTCTTCTCCCTGCTTGTTGGTTATGACGTTACCCCACTGGTTTCCTCTAGCATTAAAGTCTCAGCAGAAAATGACATTCTCTTCATCGAACTCGAAGAGATTCTGCCATTGTTGTGTGTTCACCTTCCCATTACAGGCATACACATTAACAATCACGAAATAACTGGGGTCTGCACCCTAACCGCATGTACCTGCAATTCTGCATTGTTCCACACAGACATATCAACCTCAGCTGCCACCATATTGTTACACACAAGGATGGCCTGCCCAAGGTGTCGTCTATTGTAAAAACAATGAAAGCCAGGAGTAGGGGAAGGAGGGACTTAAAGTCTCTTTTGCACATTTTAATTTATACCCACAATACCTTTGATGATATAATATTGATTATAGACTCATTTGAAAGCTCATCCATTCCTCTAACTAAGAGCAAATTAAAAAGAGAAAAAAAATTATATCGTCATGTTTAAATTTATTGAAATGTAAGGCAAACTAAAATGTGACAATTTGCCCCAATGCAGGGTAAAAAGTCACAGCCATCGGGGCAAAAAGTCTCAACTCATTATTCAATAACATATGATTTAAGTTTTTGACAACTGAATGTGTAGATTGTGCCTGATCTAATTTGTTCCACCAGAAGAAGGCCTTAGAAGCAAAATCATCACATCAGACAGATGTACTTCACTGGCATCTTCATGATCTGGGAAGACGAACATTAATGTATCTGTTTTTGTTGGTTTTCTCCTCATGAACTGCACTTCTAGTGTATTGTCACTAGGGTCCAGGCTTTCTTTTTTCCCAATGAAAAAGCGGAATGTCTTTTTTGTAGCGAATCTGACCAAAGCAAAGTTTTCTACTGGAAAGCTGAGACAGGTTAGGTGTTTCAATAAAAGGTTTTTCATTTTCAAGAATGTCATCGGCAGATTCATTGAGACTCGAGTCGAGAACACTTTGATCATTGCCAATGTTAATTTCAGTAGGCCTATGGCTTTCATTATCTGTCAGTATTGCAAATGAAAGTTTTCTTAAGTTCGTACACTTTCCACTCCCAGATTGCTTATGTGCCAGATCATCCTCTAAAGCTTTCTTCACTGGAGTTGAAGTGTAAACAAGGGAGGCACCCTTCTTACGCTTCTGACCAGGCTTCCGAGGAGGAGCTTTTCCAAGTGGTCGTATCTCATGAGGGGATGTGATTGTTCTTGATGTAGATAGGCCTACAGAATTAGTAACTGTGTTTGATTGTGGCGACTTTACGAGAGAAGATTCCTCACATGTTAATTGGTCAGAGTTTGGTTTTGAAACATCTTCTTTATTTATTCTTGAAGGACATGGTCTATCCGTTGTGAATGATGGAAGGTATCTCTCATTGGGAATTGCATGTCTGTCAAATGGATAGATACCAGTTGATTGAAATCCAGATCTGATATTTGAAGGAGTGAATGCTTTGTCAAATGCGTAATTCACCAAGACTGGAATTGTGTGAATCGTCATTGGCTTTCCTGCATTGTATGGGTCTCGCATCCAGTTGTCTGCAGCTTGATTTACAAAGGTTTTGAATGGACCAAAAACTGTCTTGTCAAGAGGTTGCAATTCATCGGAACAGTGAGGGGGGAATGAAAGCAAGGTTATATTGTTTTCTTTCTATCTATCTATTGACCTTTCGAGCCGTAACCGGCCCATAGGGCGTAGACCAAGATACACCTTCTCCTATATGAATTTTTGTTCTAGCAGTTTTCTTTTAAAGATATTTTATCAAATCTCGCCATCTGTCTCTGTTCTGTGCAAGCAGTTCTACCTCATTGAGGGAGCCGATTCCTGCTGCTCTTGCCTCTCTCATCAATGTTCTTCTCAGTGTCTCCCTGGGTCTTCCTCTTTTTCTTTTACCTGTTGTTTCCCATATGAGGGCTTGCTTTGCTATTCGATTATTATCTCTTCTCATCACATGTCCAACGTATGACCATCGTCTTTTCTTTATTACTGAAGATATTAGTGGTTGATTGGCGATTTCTCTAATTTCCTCGTTTGTTTTGAATTCGTTCCATTCTATACCAAGTATTTTCCTTAGACATTTATTTTCGAATGCGTTCAACTTTGTTTCTATATCTCTTGTTGTTTTCCAGCTTTCACACGCATACGTAAGGGTTGATAGTACATTTGATTTGAATAGCCTAAGTTTTGTGTTTGTGCTAATGAGTTTTGATTTCCACAACTTTTCAAGGCTTCTGAAAGACATTGCTGCTTTAGCCAGTCTGATTCTAATTTCTTTGCTCGTATCCCCTTCTCGATCAATGTGACTTCCAAGATAGATGAAGTGATCGATCTCTTCTACTGGTTTGTTTTCCATGTATATTTTGTCACTTGTTGGAATTAAACTTTTCATGACTTTAGTCTTTTCATGATTGACCTCAAGCCCAATTTTGCTGGCTATTGATGATAGTTCATATATTGTTTTCTTTGCATAAATTTATTGCATCAATTGAAATATGTGACTGATGATTGTCCAATAAAAGTAAAATAGGTGTTTCTAAAGAGGGTCTTGCATGCTGGATAAAATGTTTCAGGAAAGATAAGAAATTCTCAGCCGTCATCCAACCTGATGGTGACCTTCTGCAACACTGCCTGTGGGCAACATTGTTCTCCAAATCTCCTGGGTTTTCACACGTGGGAAAACTAAGAATGGGGGAATGGAGTTTCCTATTGCATTAACTGCTGCACAAATTGTCACCAACACACCATGCTCTTGTGACACAATTGCGCCCACTCTTTTCTCACCTTTTTTGGCTATTTGTTTAGTGGGACGCTGAACAGTGGTCACACCAGTTTCATCACAGTTGTAAATTCTATCAGCTGTAAATCCTTTATTCATTACAAGCTGAAGGTTATCATAACAGTGCTGAACATTAGTTTCATTAAAACAAGACATCCTTTGCAGCGACGTAGCCTCAGGAGTGCGTATCGAGAGAACCGCTTTATGTCTTTTCATAAATGCTAATCCCCAGTCTTGTCCAGCAACTCCCCTTTCTTCCCAATTTTTAGGCATGCTCACTTTATTAGCAACAGCTAAGTTGTAAGCAAGCTTTCGTAACTCGTAAATGGTCAATCCATGGTAGATTTGTGATGCCAGAATTGCATAGTCAACAAGGGTCTGTTCCAGATGTTCTTCAAAAATTCTCCTTGACGTGGAGTAACCAAAACTAGCATTTGCAAGTGTTCCAGTTTGCATTTTTGTCTTAACGTATCGACCAAGAGTTTTATCATTTAAACCATAGTTTTTAGCAGCATGTCTGATAGATTCACCATTGTCTACAACAGCAGTGACAGCTGACATCATTGTGTCCCGCTTGATCATACCCCGTTCTGTATGGCGCTTGTAAGTTCTCATTGTTGCAATCTGAAGACAAAAATAGCAACACTTTTACTATGCTAATTATACAAGTTTCAAGAAATAGTAACAACAATAATAATCAATAGTAGATCAACACCATTGTATTGATAGTAAATCAGTGAATTTATCAATTGATTAACAAATTATTAAGATTATTTCCGTGGGGCAAAATGTCACACCAATTTTTATGGCTTTGAGACTTTTTACCCCCACCTAGAAAAAATGGACTTTGTTTAATCAGATACAAGTGGTTATACATTTCATTAAAATAGACATTAACACTACGTTATGAAATGGTTGATAAGCCCTGACTACAAAATTCAGAATATTCTGTACATTACAAGTGGCCAAAAACTCACCTTTTTGAAGATTTCGTTTTCAACATCAAACATACGAAAAATGCGGTATTATTAAAAAACTACTTGGAGAGTAATCCCCGCTTTTGGCATGTAACTTTGGTATCTGAAAAGCAACGAAACAAAGTGAATGGTTTTGTAATCCGCCTTTTGTATTTCTCTACAGACCACTTGTGACTTCTTACCCTTGAGACTTTAAGCCCCTCCTCCCCCATCTTACTGTCCTGTCACCAAGAAGAGTTTCTTGTAAAACCATTATATCGGCGCCGCACAGTAGCTTATCAAGAATGGGCCGTCGTTGATTAATGGACCCACATTTCCAATAAGTAACGCGCACATACTTTAGGCCTAGCCTCTCACACTTTGACAGTTTAATGCCACCTCTTGCCCCGTTGTTGTTTTCCTTCTTCGATGATGTCGTTTGGGCTGCATCTGAAAACTTACACTTACCGTCGTCATAATGAATGTCGCTGAACGTTGATGCTTTGGATGGTCCAGACTCATGTGCACTTACTCAGTAGCACGGTCCAGAACCCGTTTCCACGTTATTAACTGGCCAACTCCAGTAAATATCTCTACAGCACACAGATACACTGTGAGCTTTCAACAAATTAAATGAAATACGCGTCCTTGACGACAGACCGGCGTAAACAAACCACCATTTTTTAACGCCTTCAATAGCGCAGTCAACAAGGAATGAGTGATGAAATAAGGAAAATGTAACAAAATGCAATAAATCAAAAGAAGCAAAGTGATTTACATCAGATAGAAATCGCGTACAATCACGTGATCCCTTAAAATATCAATAAAAACAAACAAATAAACAGAGAAGTTCACTGGGAAACAGAACTTATCTGTGAGTATTCAGGAGAGGCAATCTAACAGGGCGCCATATTCTCCGGAACTTTTCTGTATAGTTATAATTGTTGGCACAAAGGAAATAATATTTTCTAATTATAAAACCTGTCTGCAAATATGTGACGTCCAGGATCAAAAACAACGCTGACTGTTGAGAAAACTTCAACCACATGTGAAGATGTATGATCTACATCCTTATAAAGTAAATCTTCAGGTTCAATGAATAGCAGGTTGAGGAATCACAAAGACCATACACCTTGATGTGGTATTTTTGAGGCTTTGCAGGATTGTACTGCTTGTACAGAAACCAACCCTTCCAGCCCATGACCATCTCATCTTTCGAATTGGTAAAATGCTGTCTGAAACCATTTCAAGAGCATTTCAATAAAAGGCTTAATTTTATATGAGCCATCTGGATCTCATTCACACACATGTAGCAGTGTATGGGCACCATAGATGCATATCAAGGAGTATACAGATGTGAAGTGGCGCTCTAGTAATCTGTGAAAGTATACCTTCGGTCAAGCTGAAAAGGGATAGATCTTTTAATGTTGCTGAGATGGATGTGTTGACATACCGTGCCTGTCGTCGTTCGTTGCTATCTCGAGCTTCTTGATAATGGAACACTGGGAATAGGACAATTGACCAACCGTTCCCTCAGCACTCTCTTCCTGTACACACGAGTGACTAGTCACCCTGGCTCATCTGGATGTCGTCTGGCCTTTCTTTGCTTCTTCCACCGTAATTAGGTTCAGAGCTTCCTGACACTTAGCTCCTCACCTGGTCGTATAGCCTGCACGTGTTTATCGCCTCATAATGTGTACTCAGCATTGTGCTGATCTGGCATTGGTGGTATTTCTTACTTCACGTTGTGTTTATCGGCCAACTAAAACGATCTGTCACACAGCCGTACATTATTAAAGTCACACAAGTCTTGAATAAACACAATACTTCACTGAATTTATTTACAAGGTGCTGTGTATAACAGTCTATTTACATGTGCTGGGCGGTCTAACTACCCGCTACAGTCTATCCAGTAGACCTAACAGCGTTTTGACTCCTTATCGCCCTACACTTACAGGTGTAGCCTCTAACTCCCACCTGATCTATATCTGTGTTGGAATCTCCACCTAATCTCTTATTTACAAAAGATCGTATGCTCTGTTCCCAGTGAGCGAGACGGCGCCTATCAGCGCAGCCGCCTCCTACAGTGGCTCTATCTCCAAACTGGAACTTCCCTCTACCAACCAAACTGACCTAAGCTGGAACTTGTCTTTCCCTCTTTCCAGCCCTTAAACTCTTAAAGGCCATTTTTCTACCCAGTCACTACTGTTTTGCCATAATTTTTTTCCTGAAAAATACTTCTTTCACTAAATCTTTCATATTTTCACTATAACAAGTCATAGACATATACATTAGGCATCAAATTCAAGGGAAAAGGACACAGATTCATAATCAGAAACAATATTTTGAAAAAAAATTGAAGGATAAGAATTTAAGCAATTAATAATAAAAAAATGTTGAAAAAAACAAAATTTTTAATATAAAAGTTGGTACTCACCTACCCAAAATGGGTGTGAATTTTAATCCAACAGTGCTGGAAATGTGTTTCCAAGTAAATATATCCACTTCTGTACAAATTAGGAAAGTTTAACTATCCTACGGAAACTAGTTTGCACTATACACACAATTCTTCATGGTATGTCATTTTTATGTGACATTTTTTTATGTACTTAAGAAGGGAGGTGTGGTAGTCAACTAAATATATTATATGGGTAAATAGATTAAATTTAAAGTTTACGTACAATATATGCAGCACCATTTTAATTAATTTATTTACAAGTCTGAATCAAATGTGGCCTTTGTGTGCCACAGTTTGAAACAGTGTTTTGGATGTAGATGCGGCCTACTATCACATCCTTCACACAAAAAATTAGTCCACCTTGGGGCACTAAGTTTGCTACAAACCTTACATCTGCGTTCCTTGTCGCTGTAGGAAATCATATGTTTTGTCCCCGCTAACCGCTGTATGGGGTTAGATATCTTTGGTCTGCCTGTTGAGACTCTGATGGCCCTCTCAGGTTCAGGCATGATATCAGCAGCCAGCCGAAGCAGGAAATCAATTAGAGATAACTTGAACTGCTTGAGATTAATTTTCTTGGCACTCACCAATTTATATAAAATAAAAGCATTGGTGCTAATTATCTCCATCACTCAATGAAATATCTTCTTCCACCACTTCTTGCTCCACGGCTTATGAACACCGTAGTAGCCAATCATTTGGTTGGCGCGGTCACAACCATTCATGTTTTGGTTGTAATCATGAATTACAACTGGCTTTGGCGTGGTGGTTAGTGCATTGTTGGCTTTTGTAGAGACAATGAGCACTGGCTTTTTTGCTTGTTTGCCTTTCCATCCCAAGCACATAATGGTGGAGTCATCCGTTTTCCAGCACTTTCTTTCCATGTGGGCAAGCTTCAGAGTTTGTCACTTCTTGCGGAAAACCAACGCGGTTGGCTTGCAGTGTCCCAGTGTAATACTGTTTCTCCTATAATAAATTATTTAATTTTGAAAGGGAGTAAAAGCAGCTTTGAAATTGGCTGTGAGCAGATCAACAAAAGCCTCTATTTTGTTTTTTCCTTCAGATACAGGCTCACCAACATGCAGCATTGTTTGGAAAATGCTAAAAAATCTCTCGTTGGAAATTTTTAAAATAAAAAGGAGTACTGAAACATTCAGTCTCCGCCGAGAAATAGTCGCGCAGAGAGGGCCTGACATCTAGTCCGATGGCAATGGTCGTTGCCATCAATTTAAAAAATTCATATCGTGAAAACTCCTTCCAATTATTGAAACAAGACCTCTTTAACGCTGGTGTATTTATACTTATTTTATGTGCAGCTTATTCATTTATGGAATTTACAATAAAATCAACAGTATTGTCAGTAAACAATACCTTGTAACAGTCAAAGGGTGAGGACTGTTCACCGAGGCCAGACTTTTCATTGACTCCAGGACTGCACCCGTCTTTAGGATGAAATATAAAATTGTTGACAGTAACAGTTTCATCATAATGATGATCATTGTTATTGTTGGTAGTGTTACTGTTTGGTACTAAATTCCACTCACAAGAGCTGCTCCTAGTACCACTAGAAGACACTTTAGGCAATATTTGTCTACGCTTGGCACTCGGTCCAGGTTTCTGTTGCTCCCCTTCAGAACTGCTGGAACTACTAAGCATATTTGCTTCTTTGACTTCGTCAGAGCTACTAAAACTAATATCATCTAGATCACTATCACATTCAAAGTCCTCATAACATAATTCTCTAGCTTTTTCTACTTTTAATAATAATTTGCGTTTAGGAGCAAACGATACTTCACTGCTGCTAGCCATTTTTCACTTATAAACACAAATCAGCTGATTGAATACTTTACAAAACATCACAAATTTCAACGATTTTGTGAACAAATTAAGCCCACGTTGACCGACCAAAGCGTGCCTAAAGACATGAAATTCAATTAGAGTTATATCCCTTGCGGATGTAGTAGTTTAAAATGTTTAATTTTCACAATAACGAAACAAAATGAAAGTACCCATGTCAGCGTTCACGTGGAAAATAGTAAATAAATAAGTTACCATGACAGCGTTCTCACGGACGTAAAGAGTTAAGTACCTCATATTCAATCCAATCACCGATGATCTACATCATCACTCAGCCAATCAAATCAATCTCCCCATCTAAAGCAATTCACTCTAGAGTTTCTCATCATTCACGTATTGCACAAATTTCTTACAATCTTCTCTCAACACTATCACTGCCCCGAGCCACTGTCTCAACTCACTGCAGTTCTCAAATCTCACATTACCTACAATGGTTCTCCCATAGTCTTTACCCTATACCCAACTACATCTATTTCCTTACATCCCTACATCAACTGACTACAATACCCTATAGCAATATTGATTGAGGTAATTTTCAAACTTCGTAAGTGGGGGTCCAAGATGACAGATTAGAATATTTTTTTAATGGATTGTTCTGCTGCAGAACCTTTCCTGCATGATCCTTTATGCAACAAAGTAAGCAGTTTGTTGTCTTGTCATTAAAAATAATCAGTTCACATAGTCCATGGTTGTCGGTGGTTGGTACCGTTTGGGTTTCAAATAAAACTTTCTCTGGTGATAACCAAATGATGGTTTTTGTATTCCCATCAACTACTTTGTTCCATTTTATGTGGCTGTTGATACTTAAACTGTGACCACCAAACGGAGGTAACATTGATAAAACTCAAACCTTTTTGCCTCAGGATGCAGTATTATTGTCGACTGTTTGTTTTTGCTAGCCATTTTTACTAGTGTTAGCAGTTCCGAAATCATGATTTTAGTTGTCAGTCATCTGACATGATGATGAGCTATCATCACTAACACAATCAGCAACTTTATATATGTGTATTTTATTTTTAAGTTTTGTTTTTGTGGAACAGCTTCTCTCGTGGCTAATTCTACCAATGTTTGACGAACACACACTGCCACAGAATGAACAATTCAGGCTCACTGATCCACAGGGTTTTGCATCCGTTTTCGTGAATGGAAGTAAAATGTTTAAGTTTTCCTTTAGTATCTCTGTGGGAATGTTGTCATTTCCTGCAGATTTTCCTCTTGAGAGGGCATTTATGGCATCACTAAGTCATGTTCATAGTAGGCTCAGCGTACAGCTCAGACATTGTTAACTCTATCGCTATTATTTCAACACATACATCAGAATCATCATCTAAAATTCATTGAAATAATAATCTTGATGGTGACTGTCGGCCGTACAGCTGACTGAACAGTTGGAGAATTGTTATTTGGAAAGGGAGTTTTTTTGGCCATGAGATTGTAAAGCTTTTGTATGATAGCAATAAAAGATTCTCTGTGAATCAGTCAGTAGTTGATTAGAAAATATTGACTTGTGTCGCCCTCTGCTCAAATTCTAGCAACTACAATACTTCCCCAACCTTCCCTAATTTTTCCAGTTTTTTGGTTGGCTACGAAAGCCTTGGTTTATCTCAGGTTGATTTGCCTGGCCAGCTGGCTGTTTCCTAGCCACCCTTTACAAATATCATCATCATCATTATCAAGTACCATGCCTGCGGCGTATGTGATCATGTCTCTCCGCAACTTTCAATCTCGACAGTTATTTATCATTTCTGTTGTTGATCTTCCGCCAAGCCATTCTCCCAAACCGTCTGGTATTTTTTCTCTTTGCTTCCCTCTGTCTCTTCGTCCCTCAATTTTTCCGGTTGTTACAATATATCCCAGCTGTTCTCTTCACATTACATGGCCAAAAAATGACAATTGTCTCTTCCTAACATTGGAAACCAGCCCTCCCTTTACCCTGACCTCCTTCAGAACATTTTCACCACTTCCCAGCTGTCCGCAACATTCCTCTGTAAAACCACACCCCCACAGACTCCAGTTTACAAATATAGCTTGGTTTATAAGGTTAGAAAGTATAATAACACAGAGAAAGATCGCTGAAATTCCTTACCACCAAATGCTAGATCATGTATTTGATGTGCTGTAATATGACTTGATCGTCATTAACTCTTTTTGAAGCTCAGCTCTTTATAGAGCATAATTTATTAACCAACTTTTCCTGTGTTCAGTTTTCAAAGCTTGGTAAATTATACAGAAGGGAGTTGCTTATATGAATCTAGCAATTATTACCAGAACTTCAAAGATTTCATTTTGTTTTTGTCTCTTGCCTCTTTTGGAGAAGCACAAACTGCTGTTAAAATGAAAAATAAGTTGCATTATATGTTGAGGTAAAACAACATAGGAAGACAGTTGGATGTATGAAATCATTTTGTGTCATCTCTCTTCGACATACAAATATAACCATGTTTTTTATTATTATTTATTTTTATCTTGGCTTTCCTGGGACTGCATGTTTTGTTCTGAGAGAGCATTTCATCGATATCTTCCATTTCTTATGTATCTGTTTTTAAAATGTTTTTCTATCCTTTTCCTTTCTTTCCACATTTTTCTGCATTCATTTCTCGGCCAGGTCTGGACCTCTCAAGTTGGTGACCTCTGTATATCAAAAGTTATGACTTTAATTGTAAAATAAATTTAAAAAACTTGCTGCTGAAATTGTCTGATTGTATATGTATCATGAGTGTATTATATGATGTATGATGACTTATATTGTAAACATGCTGTTTTTTGCAGTTAATTAACACTGAATAATGACATCCATTAAGAGTGCTGATTTATTTTTTTGGTCTTGATTTTTTAAATAATTTTTTTTGTTCTTTGTTAATTGACCAAATTTTTTTTTATTGCTACAGGTTTTCACAATCTTGTTCACCCATGATGTACAAAATATGCATAGAAGATGTAACCTTTATTTTTTTTGTTCTTGTAGATGTCCAGTATTTGGAGAAAAAAAAAAAATCAAGCAAATACCAGTTGCTAGTCAGCAGTAATCAATTTCACTTGAAATATATCAGCCTAACATATGGATGTTAAAGTTGGAAATACACCAAGACTTTAGATAGCGAAATGAAATGAGTTCTTAGGATCCCAAACATGAACTGGAAAGAATACAAATGAACAGATAAGAGAGGTATCTGAATATGTGTGGAGCTTTATGAGAAGAAGGTGTTGGAAATACATCGGTCATGTGCTGGCATTGAATGAGGAAAGACAGACCCATCAGACATTCATTTGGAAACCATCTGGTAAAAGAAAAGACAGACCCATCAGACATTCCTTTGGAAACCATCTGGTAAAAGAAAAGACAGACCAAGAGAATCGCTACGCAGGACAATTACTAGTAAATGCTGAACCATGGGAGTAAGAAACAACCTACAAGAACTAGCTGGAAGTGGTCTATGTGAATATCAAAGTGGAAGGAATAGATCTGGGGAATACTCAAAGCTACTTCTTCAAATTACTTTGGGCATACTGTTACCAGTGATGGAAAATGTACAACTGAAATTAACAACAGAATAGTAATGGCAATATAGCAACTTTATTGCCATGAAAAATATACAACCATCCAGACAAATAACACCAGGGCTAAAACTAAGAATAGCAAAATATTATATCTTCTCAACATTCCGGTATGGTGCAGAAACATGGACATTAGACAAGAAAGCAGAACAAAAAATTGGTGCCTTAGAAATGTGGATTTATAGAAGAAATTGATGGAAAGGAAAGAAAACAAACGAAGAAGTCTTAAAACAAGTACAGTTGAAAAAAAAAAACTAATAACACGATTCAAACAAGACAAATAAGAATTTTTGGTGCATTTTAAAAGACACAACAGCCGAACTAAAAGTAATCTTGGAAGGGAAAATACAAGGTAAAAGAGGCTGACCAAGTAACAAGAACAATTAACAGAAAAAAACGGGACAATGACATCCTGCACTACGAAAGGAAGAAACAGCGGAATGGGGTTCCATGGTTGCCAACCTTCGATATGGAGAAAACTATGATTTTCACGACTTGTGTATGTCACATCATGCAGCATAAAAATAAACAGGACAAATCTGAAACAAGCGCAACGTTTCAAATACTTGGGCACAATGATCTCAGATGGAAGATGCACCACAAAAATAAAAAGCAGAATAGGTTAGGTCAAAATAGCATTTCAGAAAATGAGAAATATCTTATGCAACATTAGTCATTAGTCATTAGTCGAAAGATCATCCTCCTTGCACAAGGGGCATACCCATAAGTGCTCCGATTTCCTTTCGAGTAAATTCACAAGTGTGTGACGGCTGATCGTGCCGGTTCGCAGTTGGTTAACCATACACCTCTGGCGTCCTGAAAAATGTTCGCTCTTAGCTGTGCCAAGCCTTACGCGACTATGCGTTAGTCTCGCCATTGCGTTTGAATCCTTGTCGTCTCGAAAGTCTGCTACTCTTCCCGCCTCGCGGATTGCGTGTAAAATGTCCGCGTTGTCCATGGCGTTGCCATCTGAAATTTTAGCCTTTTCAGCAAGCTTGTCAGCTCGTTCGTTCCCTTGCACTCCAGAGTGGCCAGGTACATAGATGAAGACGATTTCTTTTAAAGTTGACAGCTGCAGGGACTTCAACCACTCTCTTCGCCTCCACCCAGCCTCAACCTTCTTAAGCATACTCATGGAGTCACTGAGAAAACATACTCCTGCGAAAGACTGTGTTTCGAGCCATGTCATTGCCTTAGTGACTGCTAAAACCTCCACTGTCATGCTGCTCGTTGTTTGCGAAAAAGCACCACTATCCTCATGCACCATTTGCCCTTTCACCTGCGCTGTATATGCCCATGAACATCGTTTATTTCGTACAACCGAACCATCTGTGTAGATAATAATATTGCCGGACGTTACGTTTTCTTTGATTAAGGCCTGAATCTTATCCTCTACGACCTTGGGATTCATCGTTCTACATTCTTTATTCAGTGTTATGCAGACTTTGATAGTAATTGTAGAAATGTCATTTGGCCATTGCCGCCATTCTTCTCCACGCTGCAAGTCATTTAGCATGCACACCTTTTGAATGGATTTCTCTGCCCTGCCCATCCACGACTTCCGGTCGGTGTAATGGCGGACTCAGGGTTGTTTTCTCTGATTCCGCTTCAACTTTCTACATCAATTGGAGTATTTTACACCAGAATCATGTAGTATGTTTTGTGATTTTCACTGACCAGGAGGTCTATTAACCAAGATCTTCGCCGGTGCTACGGAGTTTCGTGCATCTGAGCTTGAAATTCTTTGGAGTAATTCTTATGCAACAAATCTATGTTAATAGAGGTGAGAAAGAAAGTTCATCTATGCTATTTAGAAACAATTATGACCTATGGAAGTGAATCATGGATGATAGACAAACAAATGAAAAGATGATTAGAGGTTGCAGAGATGAGATTTCTCAGAAGAATGTTGAAAGTTCACAGGACAGCTAAAAAGATCGAGGCCCAAAAAAAAAGAGCTCCTAAAAATCTGAAAGAAACAACCATTTTTCGGGCACATCATGAGAAGAGGAAAGTTGGAATACTTGGTTACAACTGGCAAAATAAAAGGAGAGATCACAGACAACAAAGAGAGAAAATACTGGATAGCTTGGTGTCATGGCATGGAAAACAGTAAACAACAGAACTGATACGATGCACTGTAGGTTTCTGCCAAGTGCAGATTTTCTATATCCTTCTCTCCATCTCTTCTTTTTGTTTCAATATATCTGCGATAAAAACTTAACTCTGAGGTATGTCACCACCCTTGCCCTGGTTACCTCATCAGCTCCCATTCGTTCCACCGGTGTTTCAGTGTTAACGATGTGATTGTGAAGTGAGAACTACGCAACTGATACTTTATTAATATTAACCAATGCACCTGATACTCCACACCAGGAAAAGAACCGATCGAGTTCGTCTTGCATTGTGGAGGTGATTTAGCATGTCTCTTCCCTGTCGTTATACCAGAATATCATCAACAAAAATCATAGTTCTTCCCCTACCATCCAGCTGTTGTTTCGTTATTGTGTACACGTTAAATAGATCTGGTGATAATGGTGAGCCTTGTGGCAGCCCTGGACCTTTCTCGCAAACAGTGCCGTAGCGATCCATCTAATGAGGAAGGGGTGCACCACCAGTTTGAGGTGCATATGCATGAGGTATTCAAATGCTACCCTGTTGTATGCATCCTCCAGATCTATAGCAGCAGCACATGTCTCCTCTCGTCTTTGGAAGCCTTCTAAGACGTCATAGGCAAAGACTGCCTCATTGAACCATGTCTTTGTTATATATATAACCTCCAAGTGTGGGTGGGAATGCGCGTTTCTGTTCAAGGTGACGGGTGAGGACTATGTAAGTGTGCTCAGAAAAATTGCTAGCCACATTACTGCGCCTTCTTCGGAGCATGAATGGCACAACACGACAAAGAGGCATAGCAGACTTCCTGAGCACAGACCCCAGATATGGCACAAATCTGATGAGAGTAAAGAGAAGGCCTCTTTCCCGTTATATTGAGCAGACTGACCAAAGACATGCGGTTGTAAGAATGATGATACGGGGGTCCCTTTCAGAATTGTATGAGGATGCAGTGCTGGGGGAATATCTCACAATCACAACCGATACCATTCGCACAATACTTAAAGGGTCACACTAAACTTGGTCCAGATGGTACTCGTTACGAAGATATAGACGATTTAGCTGACGATGACTTGCAAAAGCTGGCCAAAGAGTTTAATTCCAGCATTCGGAGTTCAGAGTGGCCAGATTAAGGAGGAGTGACTACACAGCTACTTACTACCGCTACCGAAGCCAAACAAGGACCATTCTCAGATCAGTGTCTACAGAATCATCACCATGCAGAACACTACGGGCAAGCTGCTGGTGACGCTGGCACTATGCTTGAGTCGAGGCAGAGAAATGCTTAGAAATGTGAAGCTGATTGTAAAGGAGAAAAACAAAACAAAAGAAACAAAATTTTACATCATAGGGCTTTACATAATTAATCATCATCATAGTGTGCCATACCGGTTGGCGTAGGCGATCATGTACTTCCACAATCTTCTATCCACAGTGCATCGTATCAGTTCTGTTGTTGACTGTTTTCCATGCCATGGCATCTTTCTTTCAGTATTTTCTCTCTTTGTAGTCCGCGATATCTCTTTCCTTGTGTTGTGCCTGTTGTAGCCAAGTATTCCAACTTTCCTCTTCTCATGATGTGCCAAAAACTGTTAATTGTTTCTTTCTGATGTTTTTTTTTAAGAGTTCCCTTTTTGTGTTGGCCTCTTTGAGAATTTCGTCATTGGTCTCTTTTAGCTGTCCATGAAACTTTCAACATTCTTCTGAGAAATCCCATCTCTGTGGCCTCCAACCATCTTTTAATATTTACATAATTAATGGACAACATAAATTTGAACGAAGTTTCGTCTCAATGGGCCTTCAGAAGGATCAATAAACAACACACACACACAAATATGTAAGTAAATATAATTAGCCATACACAGGTAACTAACAATGAAGTATCTAAAACGAAATAATGTCAAACTAGAATAAGAAATAAATATGTCTTCCCTGCGTATAGTGCTGTGACCCGGTCAACTACACCGGGTATCCTACGCAAACCAGCCCTCGTTCATTTTACTTCCGGCCACAGCACGATACTGTAAATATGAAATATCCAAAGTGATAGCTATAGAATGAAAAACAAACCGCACACAATGTTGGGAATCCTTGATTTTGCCAGCTGAGTTTATTATCATATTACTACAGTCATATTTGAAGCTTTCGTTTCTAAAATTCATATATAAAATATACGTATATATAATATATACAATAATATATATATAACATATGTGTATAGTAATAATAAAAGGGGGACTGGTTGGTCTCGAGGCAAGACGCAAGAGAGGTTGTGGGTTCAAATCCCGGTTGGGATTTTTATTTATGATTTCTCTCTGCGGCAACCACCCCTGGTCTCAGCAGCGAGGCCCGGCTTGAAACGTCAATTACTCATCGACGGAAAAAAATGAGTAGCTCCGAGGTCGGAGTTAACTGCCTGTGCGGCGAGGGACCCCTGTGCACGCGCCTGCCAGGGAAAAATAGATTAACACGCAAAATTCAGTTCCTAGTCTCTAGGGACTGTGTCAGAGGTAAAAGCTGGCGAACGAATAAAAAGAGCCCAGTCGCGCCAGGTGGCGCAAAGGGAATATGGTGTTAGTGACCATAATTTGTACACACCTTCGGTATATGATTTTTGGGGTCATATGATTGGTATTACACCCGTGCCGCTTTAATTCCCCCCCCCCTCTCTTTCAAAAACAAATCTGGTACCCATTTAAGGCTGGGTGAACCTGGAATCCGTCGAACAGGATCTAACCCAATAAATAAGTGAAGCTGTTGTAAAGATTGAGAAAGGTAGAATAAAGATATTAGAATATAAATATTAGGATAAAGAGAAAGTTATGTAAAGGGTAAGACATCACCTCAATGCAAAATTAAAAACAAGTGGAACAATAGTAAAACATGTAAATAAATTTAAATATCAGGGTACAATGTTAGCGTCAGATGGTAGGTGTACAACAGATGCTAGAGGTTCAATAGAAACAAGAAACATAGTTCTTAAATGTTATGTAGAACCAGTCTTAACATATGAACGTGAATCATGGACAATAGGACAACAGACAAGAAAATCACTGGAATCTGTAGAAATGTGGTTTTACAGAAGAATGTTGAGAATACCATGGACAGCTAAGAAGTGTAATGAAAACGTTCTGAATGAGGTCAAAGGTTTGTTAGTAAGAAACAATCATCATTTTTTGGCCATGTAATGAGAAGAGAACAACTGGAATATATTGTAAGAACTGGAAAAAATTGAGGGACGAACAGATAGAGGGAAGGAAAGAGATAAAATACCAGACAGCTTAAGAGAATGACTTGGCAGATGGTCAACAACAGAAATGCTAAATAACTGTCAAGATCGAAAGTAGTGGAGAGACATGATCACCTACGCCTGCAGGCTTTGTACTTGATGATGATGATTGTAAATGGTTCCTCCCCTTCTGACTTATGAGTAATATTATATTAGCTTGTATATTTTCCTTGACCAACAGCATATTTTTGGATCATGTGGTCAGTATCACGCCAGACCGCAAATACGTCACTGAAAAAAATCGCTAGGGCCAATTTTTAGAGACTGGATGAACCCTTTAACTTTGTGGATCCGAAAAAAAATATCTGGCACTTTTAGTATTTAAATCCGAACCCTTCTGAAGAGGAAGCGAGTGCACTAACTACCAACAGATACAAAATTAAAACACTAATAGAAAAAAAAACACACACACACAATTTTATAATTAGGACTAGACGGTTAAAAAAAACGATCTGTGGAAAAAACATGTACAGCAGGACTTCCGGTCAATACGGCGGATAGGCGGTAAGGAACCGTAGAGGCACTGTCTGAAAGTGTTCCTTGTTGCAGTTTCCTCATATTCCAAGTCCGGATTGGTACAGGAGCTACTGAGATTAGTGCTCTGTGCACACCGTGAGTTGTGTGTTTCATCCGGATGGTGTTTCTATGTTCAGATTGCTTACAATGAATGGTGACATCGTATGATGGACAGTTCAGTTGCTTTTTCTGTCGGTGCTAATACGTCTTTTGTCTTTTCACGTGTGCTGTGTTTGTTATGATGGGGACTGCAGCTGCCTTTCGTTGTTTGAATATTCTATGAAATGTTAATTCGGATGATTCCACTAGCACGGGCGGTTGAGCAGTTATGGATTTCCATTCGTTAGCGTGATACCGGTGCCTCGACGTACTATCTATGTCAATAGAAGTGAGAAAGAGAGTTCATCGGTGCTATATAGAACCAATTCTGCCCAATGAGAGTGAATTGGACAGTAAAAAACAAATGAAAAGACGATTCGAGGCCACAGAGATGGGATTTCTCAAAAGAATGCTGGAGGCGAAGGCGCGCCTCCTAGCACCAGAGCTGGAAGTTGTCAGCGACCCATAGTTGATGGCTCGCGCCAGGATCGGTGAAACAAATCAATTCAGACCCTGCTCCACCTCTCCGCGGTGCCTCCAGTAACAGACTAACCTGTCTAGTCTGGCCAAATGAGCAGGGATCGAAGAGGTAAGACAACCCGGTACGCAAAAATGTCGTGCTGAAGTCGGATGTGTTGGGCCGAAAGGTGCAAATATAACAGTTATACTGCAAACCACAACACAACGCAGATACGTCCACTTGACGTCCTTTTGGGGACGGGTGACAAAGAGGAATTCTACAGTCTACGGATAGTCTAGAATACTTTAGTCATCGGGCGAACGTAAGCAAGCAAAAGAATGCTGAAAGTTCCCGGAACAGCTAAAAAGAACAATGAGGAAATCTTCAAAGAGGCCAACACTAAAAGGGAGCTCCTAAAAAACATCACAAAGAAACATTTCTGATCTTATCTCTCAATGTGTTTCATGTCATGCGTTTAATAAATTTAATTTCGGCAGCAAATATTTTTCAAAATAGTTGTTAAGCTTAGCCAGGTCTGACATTTGTAGCGCCACAAGGATACATCATCATACAGATATCATCCACAGAGAAACAGACCCTCAACATTTGTTGTAAATTGTCGATATCGTAAAGGGGAAGGAACTTCCAGGCGCTGTTTGGTTTCAGTGATTACAAGAGTTATGTTACATACACTATAGCTTATATTTTCTAATGAATATTGATTATTACTGGCGTACACATCGTCACAGCACCCCGTGCACGCATATAGAGGTCACTTCCAACAAATTGGTGATACTGACCGACGCATTGTCAGTCATAACAAAAAAAAAAGTAAAGTGCCCCCGTCACGCCCAGTGACGTATAGGGAATATGGTGTTAGTGACCATAAATTTTACAGATCTTCAGCACGTGATTTTTGGGGTAATGTGGTCGGTATTACGCCCGTGCCGCTTTACTTTCCCCCCAAAAAATCCGGTACCCATTAATGGTTGGGTGAAACCGGAAGCCGTCGGTGGAATTCGAACACGACCTCTTGTCCTTTGTAGTCCAGTTCACTAACCACTGAGCTACTGTCAGTCATAACAGCTCTAAATAAATATAGGAACAGCGAGCTAGATGGCATGTGAACAATCCTAGACCAATTGTAAAATAACTTCAAGGGAGTGGTCATCCAGTGGATACCACCACACTGTAATATACAAGGAAAGGAATAGGTAAACAAATTAGCTAAGGATGGAGGGAGATTACCACTAGTGATCCATCTGGTCAGCTACAATGATATATCACATATCATACCATCACATATATGTGTATGTACGATATATACATATAAGTAATAGGAAACTCTTTATACAGAGCTTCGCAGCAGGAGGCAATCTGATCATCAGAATTGAAGCAAGTTTTTCCGCCCTTTAGCTTCTTAAAACTCTAACGTAGGTGGGCCCGCCTGGTTCATGACTCCGAGGATCGGGTAGTAGCACGGGTTCGATCCTGCTTCGGACCATATATTGTTCTTTGTTTTTCTGTTGTTTATTTGTCATTTTTTTCTGAGTGCTGTAAAACATACCTCTTTCTTCATTCTAAGAACACATTACGATAGTTCCTAATACTCTGACGCTACCAGCAATACAGGACAATGTTCATATCTCATACAACATTGTTGAGTATTCTGTTATTCAACTTGATGGCTTATTTATTTGAGCAAATTTGATTATCTTGACTTATTTTTGGACCCCGTGATGACTAACGTACATTTTCCTTCTCCCCACAGCGCGGTATAGAGAATAAACCGTTTATTTTTATTTCTCGTTTTGGTTGCGCTTTCTATTTGATGTTAATCACTTTGCTTCTTTTGATTCATTGCATTTTGTTATAATTTCCTTCTTTCATCACTTATTATTGTTGTTACACTATTGAACGCGTCAAAAAATAGCGGTTTGTTTACGCCGGTCTGTTGGCAAGGACGCGTAAGTCATTTAATTTGTAGAAAGCTCACAGTGTTTCCGCGTGCTGCTGAGCAAGTTACTGGAGTTGACCAGTTTATATCGTGGAACGGGTTCTAGGCCGTGCGACTGAGCAAGTGCACGTGAGTCTAGGCCATCCAAAGCAACAACGTTCAGCGACGTTCATCTTTAAAGACGACGGTAAGTGTCAGTTTTCAGATGCAGCCCAAACTACATCATCGAAGAAGGAAAACACGACGGGGCAAGAGGGGTGGCACTAAACTGTCAAAGTGTGAGAGGCTAGGCCTAAAGTATGTGCGCGTTACTTATTGGAATTGTGGGTCCATTAATCAACGACGGCCCATTCTTGATAAGCTACTGTGCGGCGCCGATATAATGGTTTTGCAAGAAACTCTTCTTGGTGACAGGACAGTAAGTACTCCTGGCTTTCATTGCTTTTACAATAGACGACACCTTGGGCAGGCCATCCTTGTGCGCAACAATATGGTGGCAGCTGAGGTTGATATGTCTGCGTGGAACAATGCAGAATTGCAGGTACATGCGGTTAGGGTGCAGACCCCAGTTCATTTCGTGATTGTTAATGTGTATGCCTGTAATGGGAAGGTGAACACACACCAATGGCAGAATCTCTTCGAGTTCGATGAAGAGAATGTCATTTTCTGCGGAGACTTTAATGCTAGAGGAGACCAGTGGGGCAACGTCATAACCAACAAGCAGGAAGACCTAGAGAACGCACTGGTATCGGCCGATTTAGTGTGCTTGAATGATGGAAGGGCAACAAGAATGGCCACTCGAACAGGGGACTCTGATAGTGTCATAGACCTTGCACTGGTGTCTTCCACCTTCGCACCGGTTTGCAGGTGGAGTGCACTGGGGTTCCACGGAAGTGATCACTATCCATGTGTCCTCCTAATTGAGAAAAGCGGAAATAAACGCCAGAGAAGAAAGCTCCACACATTCAACTACGAGAAAACAGACCAGGACGTCATTAGCAAAATCAGACATAGGAAACAGAGCTCCCCTCGTAGGAGGCAGGAGAGATGGACGCAGCCACCCTGGTGGAACGTAGATGTCGAGGAAGCTTGGCGGAGCAAGAGACAAACGGTCAAGACATGGCAGAAAGCCAGAAGGTATGGTAGAACACAACCTGAGCTCTTGAAGCGTCTGAAAGTAGAGGTCGACCAAAAAATGATGCACTTTAAACTATGCGCTAAGCAGGCTAAGGATGCCAAATGGGATGACTTCTGTAAAAAAGTGTGCTCAGAAAAATCGCTAGCCACATTCTGGCGCCTTCATCAGTGCATGAATGGCACACCACGACACAGAGGTATACCAGACTTTCAGAGCACAGACCAGATATGGCACAAATCTGATGAGAGCAAAGGGAAGGCCCTGCTTGCCCGCTACATTGAGCAGACGGACCAAAGAAATGAGGCTGTAAGAATGAGGATACGGGGATCTTTGTCAAATTTGTGTGAGGATGTAGGGCTGGAAGAAGATCTCACAATCACAACCGATACCATTCGCGCGACACTTAAAAGGTCGCACAACACTGCTCCTGGTCCAGATGGTGTTCGGTATGATGACATAGGCGATTTAGCTGATGACGACTTGACAACACTGGCCAATGAGTTTAATGCCAGTATTCGGAGTGGCCAGATTAAGGAGGAGTGGCTACACAGCTACTTACTACCGCTACCGAAGCCAAACAAGGACCATTCTCAGATCAGTGCCTACAGAATCATCACAATGCAGAATACTGCGGGCAAGCTGCTGGAGAAAATAGTTGCCCGTGTCCTCACGTGTCGCCTTGAACAGAAACGCGTATTCCCATCCACACTCGGAGGTTATAAATATAACAAAGAGACATGGCTCAATGCGGCAGTATTTGCCTATGACGTCTTCGAAGGCTTCCACAGACGAGAGGAGACATGTGCTGCTGCTATAGATCTGGAGGATGCATACAACAGGGTACCATTTGAATATCTCATGCATATGCTTCTCAAACTGGCGGTGAACCCCTTCCTTATAAGATGGATCGCCGCGGCACTGTTTCAGAGGAAGGTGATACTCAGATGTGGAAGTTGGTCTTCCGAGCCAACATCCATTTGTCCTGGGCTGCCACAAGGCTCACCATTGTCACCAGTTCTATTTAATGTGTACACAATAACGATCACGGCCCAACAGCTGGATGGGAGGGGAAGAACTATGACTTTTGCTGATGATATTCTGGTATATCGACAGGGAAGAGACAGACGGGGAATCGCCTCCACAATGCAAGACGAACTCGATCGCATTTCTTCCTGGTGTGGGGTTTCAGGTGCCTTGGTTAATCCTAATAAAGCATCAGTTTCATGGTTCTCCCTTAACAATCATATCGTTAATACGACCACACCGGTAGTACGAATGGGAGCTGATGAGGTGACCAGGGACAAGTTGATGACATACCTCGGAGTTAAGTTTGATCGCAGCCTGTGTTTTCGGGACCACGTTGACCATGTGATAACAAAATCCCGCAAAGGATTAGCCGCCTTGAAGGTCATGGCAGCTGCCAACATCGAGCAGAGGCTACTTACTCTTCTGTTCCAGGGATTAGTCCTCGCACCAATCGAGTATGCCCTGGCCATTCTTACTGTCAGTACGACTCAAATTGATAGGCTGGAGAAAATACAAAATGAAGCCATGCGCATTATCCTGGGATGTACGAGGGACACTCCCTGTGTGGCAATGAGGTATCTTCTTGACTTTCCAACCATGGATGACAGAATCAAGATCTGGAGAGCACGAGCATACCTGACGATTAGTACAGATACAGAGCATCCATTGCACCACGTGCTCAACACAGAGAAAGGTACCAGGCTAAAAAGAGGCAAATCATGGGTGGGCCGAGCAGAAGATGTCATCAAACAGGTCTGTGGGCTTACCAATATCAGCGTTGGTGAGGAGTGGATACCGGTGCCTACGTCATTCAAGGGGACTTTCTCATGTATTGTCACACTCGACAGGAAAAGTAGGGAACAGAACCCAGTCGTGGTTAATGCTGAGGTCAACGGTCTCATCTGCGATAACACCGATGAGAAAGATGCAGTCATCTATACAGACGGATCTGTAAGACGACACGAAAAAAGTGCATGGGCATTTACAGCACGTTCGGCAGGCAGAATAGCCAAGGAAGACAGTGGTGCATACGCCATGACCACGAGTAGCATGACAATGGAGGTGATGGCAGTGACCAAGGCATTCAAATGGTTAGAGTCACAAGACTACATCCACGCATGTATACTGAGTGATTCGATGAGCATGATAAAAAAAGTGGAGGCGGGCTTTGTACGCATGCAATGGGTAGAGTCGTTGCAGAAATCCAAAATACGTAAGGTCACCTTTGTCTATGTCCCTGGACATGCGGGAGTACGGGGAAATGAGAGGGCGGACAGGTTGGCTAGCTGCGCTGTGGTTGAGGACGGGCAACCGATGGATCGGGCGGACGTCATCAATGCACTCCGAGATGTGGGAAGAGCACAGGACTTCGACAAACACAGATCAACGTCGCTTCTTCGGATGATGGAAATGGGAGTTAAGATGGGCACAGCCAGAAATGAGAAACTTGGTGGCCGTGTAAGAAGACTTATCAACCAACATAGAACTGGAGTCGTCAGTCGCTGGACACTGAGGGAATTGCTGAGGAGGGGATCTGAGCACCTATGGACATGTTCGGAGTGCAATGATGATGATCCGCAAATAACTCAAATAACTCTCGTTTTGGTTGGAAATTGGTAGTCGCGATAGCTCAGTGGTTAGTGAACTGGACTACAAAGGACAAGAGGTAGGGTTCGATCACAACCGACGGCTTCCAGGTTCATCCAGCCTTAACTGGGTACCGAATTTTTTCTGGGAAAGTAAAGCAGCACGGGCGTAAATCGACCACATTACCCCAAAAATCATGTGCTGAATGTCTGTAAAATTGATGGTCACTAACACCCTATACGTCACTTGGTGTGACGGGGCTCTTTACTTTTACTTTACAAAGTTGGAAATTATTATTTGTTATTTTAAATACATATCTGTGTGTGTTACATATTACTTCCTGCTGAATGCTTATTGAGCCGAAACGGCGTTCTAATTTGTGTCGTGCACTTATTACGTAAAGCTTTAAGTAAAAAAAAAAAAATGTAAAGTGTCTCTGTCACACCAAGTGGCGTATAGGGAATATGGTGTTAGTGACCCTATATTTTACAGACCTTCAGCACATGATTTTTGGGGTAATGGGGTCGGTATTACGCCCGTGCCGCTTTACTTTACCTGAAAAAAAAAAATCCGTTACCCATTAAAGGCTGGGTGAACCCGGAAGCCGTCGGTTGGGATCGAACCCTACCTCTTGTCTGTAAAGCTTTGATGAAGATATCGTTTTTTTTCTATTTAAAAATAAATATATATATATATATATATATATATATATATATATATATATATATATATATATATTTGTTTCATTTCTCCTTATTTTTGGACTTCGACTGAAGCAATCTTTGGTCTCATACTTTAAGTAACAGCAAAGCATTGTATGCAGCACTCATGAAGCTACCTACTCAATTATATACTTAGATATATGCCAGACAGTATTCATAACTTCATCTGTTAATAACTTCATTACTGTCAATGCTTGACAATGTCTCAGTTATACAGAAATTAGGCTTATTCATTTTCTCGCATGGATTAACTTGAATACCTGGAGCCCAATCGACCCGGTTGAATTGTTAGTTCAAGTGGCTTAACACGACTCTCCTTGATAGTTTCGTGTCTTCATCTGGTTATCGACCTGCGCTGTCATAGAATCTCACATACATTACTGGGGGATTACTCATCATCAGCATCATTAAGTGCCATGCATGCTGGCGTAGGTGATCATGTTTCTCCACCAATTTCGATCTCGACAATTATTTATCATTTCTGTTGTTGACCTTCTGCCAAGCCATTCTTTTAAGCTGTCTGGTATCTTTTCTTTTTGCCTCACTCTACCTCTCTGTCCCTCATTTTTCCCAGTTGTCACAAAATATTCCAGCTGTTCCCTTCTCATTGCATGGTCAACAAAATGATAATTGTATCTTCCTAATATTGGAAATTAGCTCCCTTTTTGCTTTGGCCTCCTTCAGAACGTTTTCATTATTCTTCTTAGCTGTTTATGCTATTCTCAACATTTTTATGTGAAACCATATTTCTACAGACTCCAGTGATTTTCTTGTCTGTTGTCCAATTATCCATGATTCACGCCCATATGTTAAGACTGGCTCTACATAACATTTGAGAATTCTTTTTTCTTATTTCTATTGTCAAAAAAGGAATTCACAGTATCTATCATCAGGTTTACTCAATATTCTTCTTCTCCTTTCTTTTCTCTTTTCACCGATACCAAAAAGGCGTCGTGGTTTATCATTTATCGTTCTTGAGCTGCTCGAATTGTCTGAATTAGTGATTTTCCTTTGTTGTTACATGTCACTGTCACTGCATCTATCCATCTTCTTCTGAGTCTTCCTCTTGGTCTTTTTCCATGCATTCTTGAGAATGATGGTGATTGGTGAGGATTCATTCTGACACAGGTGGCCAAACATTTTAAATGTGTGTTGTTCTATATATTCTTTGCAGGGTTTTGTTTCCACCATTTTTCTTATGGTTTCATTTGGTATTATATCACTTCTTGTGTTGTTTGTAACTTTTCTCAAGCATCGCATCTCACATGTATTGATCTTTCCTAAATGTGATCTAGAAAGGGCCCATGTGTTTACTCAGTCTTCTTTTTCTTCTTTTCTCTTTTCACTGATACCTAAAAGGTGTCGTGGTTTATATCATTTGTCGTTCTTGTGCTGCTCGAATTGTCTGAATTAGTGATTTTCCTTTGTTGTTACATGTATCTGTCACTGCATCTATCCATCTTCTTCTGGGTCTTCCTCTTGGTCTTTTTCCATGCATTCTGGAGAAGAACGCCCTTGATGGTGATTGATTAGGATTCATTCTGACCAGGTGGCCAAACCATTTAAGTTGTTGTTGTTCTATATATTCTTAACAGGGTTTTGTTCCTACTATTTTTCTTATGGTTTCATTTGGTATTCTATCTCTTCTTGCCATTATATTATCTAGTAGTTGTCCTGCTACTCCGTAGGTTTCTAAAGTTTGCCAGAGTTTGTTCCTGTCCACACGATCAAACGCTTTTTCCTGATCTATAAACACTATATTTAGGTTTCTGTCATATTCTATTGTTTTTTTCACATAGTTGTCTCAATGTAAATATAGCATCAGTACAGCTTTTGCCTTTTCTGAATCCGAATTTATTATTATTTAATTGAGGTTCTATTTACTCAGTAACAGTTAATAAATGGCAGAGACTGGTAACAACATAACACGCGATTGGTTGGGCACAACACAACATCTGGTTCAATTACAAAAGCATGGAGCATGTATATTTTTATAATCGTCACACACAACTCTATTAAAATCGTCGCAATATCTGTTGGGAAGCCAATTATTTACAACTTAGGTGAAATGGAAAAAAATAAATACAGGGAATATGGTGTTAGTGACCATAATTTTTACAAACCATCGGCACATGATGTTTGGGGTAATGTGGTTGGTATTACCGTTACGCCCTACGCCCGTGCCGCTTTATTTTCCCAGAAAAATTCCGGCACCCATTGAAGGCTGGATGAACCCGGAAGCCGTCAATCAGGTTTGATCCCGACCTCTTGTCAATGTAATAAGTGGACGACACAAATTAGAACTATGTTTTGGCTTAATAGACTTTCAGCAGGGACAAACATGCAACACACACAGAAAGACATGTATTTAAAATAATAAATAAATAAATAAATAATTGCTAGCTAGAATGAGAAGTAAAAAATTAAAATGTCTTCCTTGTATACTGCACTGTCTTCTTCTTCTTCTACCTTTCAGCTCCCTGTGGAGCATAGATCTTCAACAAACACTTTCCAAGCCGTTTTATTTCTTGCTATTCTTTTAAGATAGTTCCATGTCTTCCCTATCATCTTCGTCATTGCTTCTATCTGTCTTCTCCAAGAATTCCATGGTCTTCCTCTTTGTCTTTTTCCATGGGGATTCCAAAAAAGGGCCTGTTGTGTAATACTCTCATACTGCACTTTAGCCTGAAGGAAAATACAGGGAAGACATTTTATTTTTATTTCTCTTTCTTGTTCAAAATGATCTTAAAAACATATATTTGTTATCTTTTATTTTAAATACATGTTTGTGTGTGTGTGTGTTGTATATTTGTTCCTGCTGAAGGCCTATTGAACCGAAATGTTGTTCTAATTTGTGTTGTCCACTTTATTGCGTAAAGCTTTAACCTTACTGTTTTCCTCCTTTTTTTCTACTTTCTTTTGTCATATCTCACTACAATTAGCTTTACTTCAGCTTCGCATTTTTATGCATCTCTTTGTTTTGGCCCTTATTGTAACGTACACACTCACACATCCTTAAAGACAATTTCTCTAATAATTATTCTATATCTAAACGACAATCATTCAACTTCTTTAATGTTCGAATATATCTCGTTTTTATTCTTAATACAAAAAGGTGAAAGTTCCGTGGACAGCTAAAAATACCAACGACTATAATCTCAAAGAGGTCAATACAAAAAGGGAGCTCATAGGAAACATCAGAAAGAAACAATCAACATTTTTCGGGCACATCATGAGAAGAGGAAAGTTGGAATACTTAGTTACAACTGGAAAAATACAGGGAAAGAGATATCGCGGACAACAAAGAGAGAAAATACTTGATATCTTGGTGTCATCGCATAAAACAGTCAACAAAAGAATGGATACGATACACCGTGGATAGAAGATTGTGGAAGGACATGGTCGCCTACGCTAACCGGTATGCCACTTGATGATGATGATTCTTACTACTATTCTATGTGGTAACATTTACTAGACCGACAGTCTCTCGGATTGAAACACTGGTCCCACGTGAACGCTTCATATCTGCTGAACTTTGGCTCATCGACTCTTTCTTACTTAAATTTGAATAGGTTGATCTATGCATAACATGAAAATCACGTGATTGACCTGAAAATGACCTACGAACTTTGTACCTTTTTTAGTTTATTTAGGAGGCGAAGGCGCGCCTCTCAGCACCACAAGCTGGAAGTTGTCAGCGACTCATAGCTGACGGCTTATGCCAGGATCATCTCTGGTGAACCAGAACCATCCAGACCCTGCTCCACCTCTCCGCGGTGCCTCCATTAACAGACTAATCTGCCTAGTCTGGCCAAGCATGCAGGGATCGAAGAGGAAAGACAACCCGGTACTCAAAAAAGTCGTGCTGAAGTCGGATGTGTTGGGCCGAAAGGCACAAATATAACAGTGTTACACTGCAAACTGCAACACAACGCAAACACGTCCACTTAACGTCCTTTTAAGGGCGGATGACGAAGAGGAAGTCTACAGTCTACGAATACTTTAGAATACTTTAGTCATCCATCCTTCCATCCATCCATCCATCCATCCATACATCCATCCTTCCTTCCTTCCTTCCATCCATCCATCCATCCTTCCATCCATCCATCCATCCATCCATCCATCCATCCATCCTTCCTTCCATCCATCCATCCATCCATCCATCCTTCCATCCATCCATCCATCCATCCATCCATCCATCCTTCCATCAATCCTTCCTTCCATCCATCCATCCATCCATCCATCCATCCATCCATCCATCCATCCATCCTTCCTTCCATCCATCCATCCATCCATCCATCCATCCATCCTTCCATCCATCCATCCATCCATCCATCCATCCATCCATCCATCCATCCATCCTTCCATCCATCCATCCATCCATCCATCCATCCATCCATCCTTCCATCAATCCTTCCATCCATCCATCCATCCATCCATCCATCCATCCATCCATCCATCCATCCTTCCATCAATCCTTCCATCCATCCATCCATCCATCCATCCATCCATCCATCCATCCATCCATCCATCCAGCTTCAACTCCACTTTACTATAGTCGCATACATTGTTTGCTTACTTGCTTTCGTTCGGGAGCCGCGATAGCTCAGTGGTTAGTGAACTGGATTACAAAGGACAAGAGGTAGGGTTCGATCCCAACAGATGGCTTCCGGGTCCACCCAGCCTTAAATGGTTACCGGATTTTTGTTTATTGGAAAGTAATACCGACCACATTACCCCAAAGATCATGTGCTGAAGGTCTGTAAAATATATGGTCACTAACACTATATTCCCTACTACTTTTTTATTTACTATTACTTTACTATTACTTTACTATTACTTGCGTTCGCCCGATGACTAAAGGATTACACCTCATCATCATCCGCCCACAATAGGACGTTAAGAGGGCGTGTCTGCGTTGTGTTGTGGTTTGCAGTATAACTGTTATATTTGCCTCTTTCGGCCCAACACATCCGACTTCAGCACGACATACATTGTTTCAATTTCTTGTTATTGTTTTAGTTTCATTGCTATCTTCTCTATTAAAAAAAAAATTATGGTAGACTAAAGATGCAAACCTGGGAAACATATGGAAGTCCAAAGAAATTAGCTTAAATACAAACATAAAAGGAGCCGCGATAGCTCAGTGGTTAGTGAACTGGACTACACAGGACAAGATATTGGGTTCGATCCCATCCGACGGCTTCCGGTTCACCCAGCATTTAATGGGTACCGGATTTTTTTTTTCTGGTAAAATAAAGCGGCACGGGCGTAATACCGACCACATTACCCCAAAAATCATGTGCCGAAGGTCTGTAAAATTGATGGTCACTAACACCATATTCCCTATACGCTACTTGGCGTGACGGGGTACTTTACTTTTTTTTTTTTTTTTTTTTACTACAAACATAAAAATGTTCAACTCCAATGTTAAGTCAGTCCTATTATATGTCTGTGAAACATGGAGAACAACAAAATTGACAATCATGAAGATACAGACTTTCATTAATGGATTCTTACGCAGAATAATAGGATGAAAATGGCAGGACAAATCCACTAACATAGAATTATGGAAATGTACCAGTCAAATACCAGTGGATAAAGAGATACAGCGTCAACGATGGCGCTGGATAGGACACACACTACGGAAGCCAACTGAGAGTATTACACAACAGGCCCGTTTTTTGGAATCCCCAGGGGAAAAGACAAAGAGGAAGACCAAGGAATTCTTGGAGAAGACAGATCGAAGCAGAGATGAAGATGATGGGGAAGACATGGAATGATCTTAAAAGAATGGCAAGAAACAGAACGAATTGGAAAGTGTTTGTTGAAGACCTATGCTCTACAGGGACGTGAAAGGTAGTAGAAGAAGAGGAAATATGCAAGCACTGGGACAAAAAAAAAGAGCAAAAGATTAAGATAATTCAAAAAGAAGTTAAGTGAGAATTAATAGTTGAAAACAGGATAGAAAAGAAAGAAAGGATAGTAAATTATGAAGAAATGTGTAGAAAGTGAAGAGAAGAGAAGAAAGTGAAGGGAACAGCAAGAAGTGAAGTGGAGAGAAGAGTAGAAAGAAAAGAGAAGAGTAGAAAGTAAAGAGAAGAGAAGAGTAGAAAGTAAAGAGAAGAGAAGAGCAGAAAGTAAAGAGAAGAAAAGAAAGTAAAGAGAAGAGCAGAAAGTAAAGAGAAGAGAAGAAAGTAAAGAGAAGAGCCGAAAGCAACGAGAAGAGAAGAAAGTAAAGAGAAGAGAAAAAAGTAAAGAGAAGAGAAGAAAGTGAAGTGAAGAGAAGAGTAGAAAGTGAAGAGAAGAGTAGAAAGTGAAGTGAAGAGAAGAGTAGAAAGTGAAGAGAAGAGTAGAAAGTAAAGAGAAGAGCAGAAAGTAAAGAGAAGAGTAGAAAGTAAAGAGAAGAGAAGAAAGTGAAGTGGAGAGAAGAGTAGAAAGTAAAGAGAAGAGTAGAGTAGAAAGTAAAGAGAAGAGTAGAAAGTAAAGAGGAGAGTAGAAAGTAAAGAGAAGAGTAGAAAGTAAAGAGAAGAGTAGAAAGTAACGAGAAGAGTAGAAAGTAAAGAGAAGAGCAGAAAGTAAAGAGACGAGAAGAAAGTGAAGTGAAGAGAAGAGTAGAAAGTGAAGAGACGAGTAGTAAGTGAAGTGAGTGAAGAGAAGTGTAGACAGTAAAGATAGTGAAGAGAAGAGAAGTAAGTGAAGAGAAGAAAATCTTGAGAAAGACAGCAAATAATGAAGATAAAATAAGAGAGTAAAGTATTAAAAAAAAAACATAAGTGAAATAACAGAGGAAGGCAGAGCAGAGAGTGAAAAGAGAAGAGGCAGAACTGAATATATGGAAAGAAAAGGAACGAAACAGGGACAGATAAGATTAAACATTACATTTAGTAGGGGAAGAAAATTACAAATGTGTGACATTATATAAGTAACTATGTTACTCAATAATGAATTTCTTTCTTTTTTTCCTTCATTCGCCATCTTTTACCTCTGACGAAGTCCCCTAGAGACTAGGAACTGAGTTTTGCGTGTTAATCCATTTTTTCATGGCACCCGTATGCACAGGGGTCCCTCACCGCACAGGCAGATAAACATATTTTTTTCCGTCGATGAGTAATTGATGTTTCAAGCCGGGCCTCGCTGCTGAGACCAGAGGCGGTTGCCGCAGAGAGAAATTATAAATAAAAATCCCAATCGGTGTAGCCGGGATTTGAACCCACAACCTCTCTGTCACGAGGCCGGCGTCTTGCCTCGAGACCAACCAGTCATATGGACATTCAAATATTGAATGATATTATTCATCATCATGTGCCATACCGGATGGCGTAGGCGATCATGTCCTTCCACAATCTTCTATCTACAGTGCATCGTATCAGTTCTGTTGCTGACTGTTTTTCATGCCATGACACCAAGCTATCCAGTATTTTCTCTCTTTGTCGTCCGCGATCTCTCTTTCTTTTTATTTTGCCAGTTGTAACAAAGTATTCCAACTTTCCTCTTCTCATGATGTGCCCGAAAAATGTTGATTGCTTCTTTCTGATGTTTTTTTAGGAGCTGCCTTTTTGTGTGTTGACCTCTTTGAGAACTTCTTCATTGGTCTTTTTAGCTGTCAATGGAACTTTCAACATTCTTCTTAGAAATCCCATCTCTGTGGCCTCTAATCGTCGTTTCATTTGTTTGTCTACTGCCCATGATTCGCTTCCATAGGTCGGAATTGGTTCTATATAGCACCGATGAACTCTCTTTCTCATTTCTATTGACATAGATTTGTTGCATAATATATTTTTAATTTTCTGAAATGTTATTTTGGCCTGAGCTATTCTGTTTTTTATTTCCGTGGTGCATCTTCCATCCGAAGTTATTACAGTTAAAGTAAAGTTAAAGTACGAGACTTGAACCGGCGTCTTAGCACACGAGTTTACACCCATATGTGCTCGGCCGCCTATCCAGAAATGTCGCCTCAAGCATCGAAACTTAGATGCGAGGCAACATTCCTCACCTTCCCAAGGTAATACCATAGACAGGTTAATCTGTTTCTAGAGGCACCGCGTAGAGGTGGAGTAGGGTCTGAATGGTTCTGTTCAATCGTAGATATGATCCTCAATTGTAGATGTGATCCTCAACTGTAGATGTGATCCTCAATTGTAGATGTGATCCTCAATTGTAGATGTGATCCTCAACTGTAGATGTGATCCTCAACTGTAGATGTGAACCTCAATTGTAGCTGTGATTCTCAACTGTAGATGTGATCCTCAATTGTAGATGTGATCATCAACTGTAGATGTGATCCTCAATTGTAGATGTGATCCTCAATTTTAGATGTGATCCTCAAATGTAGATGTGATCCTCAACTGTAGATGTGATCCTCAACTGTAGATGTGATCCTCAATTTTAGATGTGATCCTCAATTGTAGATGTGATCCTCAACTGTAGATGTGATCCTCAATTGTAGATGTGATCCTCAAATGTAGATGTGATCCTCAACTGTAGATGTGATCCTCAACTGTAGATGTGATCCTCAATTGTAGATGTGATCGTTGGTTATAGATTTATTACATATTAATTTAATCATGTATAGATTGGTAGTCATAGGTAAGGATTCAGCCTTTGTACACACAGGTACTGGTTTGGAATCCCCCCATAGGAGGTGGGAATTTCCCACTTAGGATCCGTGGTTTCTTCGTGGTTTTAATCTTCTATGGTCTTTAGGTGGGGAGATCCGACGTCTAAACCCTCCCCCCTTTTCAACCATCACCCCTCGGACAACGGCGAAAATCGAGATGTCCCGTGTGCACTCGCGTATGTTAAAGTGCACTCGCGTACGTTAAAGTGCACTCGCGTACGTTAAAGTGCACTCGCATATGTTAAAGTGCACTCGCGTATGTTAAAGTGCACTCGCGTACGTAAAAGTGCACTCGCGTATGTTAAAGTGCACTCGCGTACGTTAAAGTGTACTCGCGTACGTTAAAGTGCACTCGCGTGTGGTAAAGTGCACTCGCGTACGTTAAAGTGCACTCGCTTACATTAAAGTGCACTCGCGTATGTTAAAGTGCACTCACGTATGTCAAAGTGCACTCGCCTACGTTAAAGTGCAATCGTGTATGTTAAAGTGCACTCGCGTACTTTAAAGGGACACTATTCAGAATTCTACTCTTGTTCCAATTTATAGGTGAAAACTCGCCTTCTAAGATGTCGATTCAAATCTCGTACCTTACTATACCATACTTTACATTACCTTACCTTATAGTACATTACCTTACCTTACCGTACCTTACATTACCTTGCCTTACCTTACCTTACATCACATTACATTACCTTGCCTTACCTTATAGTACATTACCTTACCTTACCTTACCTTACCGTACATTACCTTGCCTTACCTTACCTTACCTTACCGTACCTTACTTTACCTTACCTTACATTGCATTTCCTTGCCTTGCCTTATCTTACCTTACCTTACCTTATAGTACATTACCTTACCTTACCTTACCGTACCTTACTTTACCTTACCTTACCGTACATTACCTTGCCTTACCTTACCTTACCTTACCTTATAGTACATTACCTTACCTTACCTTACATTGCATTTCCTTGCTTTGCCTTACCTTACCTTACCTTACATTACCTTTCCTTACCGTACCTTACCTTACATTACCTTGCCTTGCCTTACCTTACCTTACCTTACCTTACCTTATAGTACATTACCTTACATTACCTTACCTTACCTTACCTTACCTTTCCTTACATTACCTTGCCTTGCCTTACCTTACCTTTCCTTACATTACCTTGCCTTGCCTTACCTTACCTTACCTTATAGTACATTACCTTACATTACATTACCTTACCTTACCTTACCTTTCCTTACATTACCTTACCTTACCTTACCTTACCTTACTGTACCTTACCATACCTTACCTTACCTTACATTGCATTTCCTTGCCATGCCTTACCTTACCTTACATTACCTTACCTTGCCTTACAGGCTGCGTCTCACCAAAAAGAAAACAAAACCTGCAAAACAACAAAAACGAGGATTGTCAAAGAAATAAACAAAAACATGACAGTGATCTTGAATTCTCCGTTTGTGTGTGCTTGACATTATGTCGACATTGACAAGAAAATATATTATTATAACAACATGTTATAATATGTTAATAATATAAATCATCAGTGAATTATGATAAGTATAACAAGTATCATAACAGTATATACTGAATATAAGAGGAGTACTTTCCTTCAATGAGACGTGATAGCTCAGTGGTTAGTGAACTTGACTATAAAATGACAAGAGGTCGGGGTTTGATCCTGATCGACAGCTTCCGGATTCACCCAGCCTTAACTCTTTACGCACGGAAGCTTTTTTTATCAACGCAACGGAGGAGATTTTAGAGATAAAATTGTTCATGGTTTTAAGAATCAAAAAGTGGAGGCGGGCTCTGTACGCATGCAATGGGTAGAGTCGTTGCAGAAATCCACAATACGTAAGGTCACCTTTGTCTATGTCCCTGGACATGCGGGAGTACGGGGAAATGAAAGAGCGGACAGGTTGGCTAGCTGCGCTGTCGTTGAGGACGGGCAACCGATGGATCGGGCGGACATCATCAATGCCCTCCGAGATGTGGGAAGAGCACAGGACTTCGACAAACACAGATCCACGTCACTTCTTCGGATGAAAGAGATTGGAGTTAAGATGGGCACAGCCAGAAATGAGAAACTTGGTGGCCGTGTAAGAAGACTTATCAACCAACATAGAACTGGAGTCGTTAGTCGCTGGACACTGAGGGAATTGCTGAGGAGGGGATCTGAGCACCTATGGACATGTTCGGAGTGCAATGATGATGACCCGCAAATAACTCAATAACTCAAATAACTCAAATAACTCAAATAATATCACTCTACATATTTGTATATAACACATAAAATGTTATATATGAAAGTTTAGTTAACTAAACAAGGTATTAGGTTTCACCATGACCAAGATGATACAAGACATGTACAAAGAATATTGTTTGTACACTAATCAAATTAAGAGTGACGCAGTGTGCGGCGAAACGTATGGAAAGAGTTAAACCTGATTTTATTTTCTGGGAAAATATAGCGGCACGGGCGTAATACTGACCACATTACCCCAAAAATCATGTGACGAAGGTCTGTAAAAATTATGGTCTCTAACACCATTTTCCCTATACGTCACTTGGTGTGACGTGGTTCTTGAATTTTTTCTTCACTTTCCTTCAAATTCTACAGCGGCAGCCATGCTCCAATCGATCAAACAACATAATCAATATACTTGGTCAGTGTTCTTAAGGAAATTGATCTCTTGGCAAATTACCCAGCACAGTACATGGGTCCTTGTAATAGCGAGGTCAATTGACGCAGTTTTTGTTTTAAAAGTTGGCTGATGCAGTTTTTGAATACGATGGTACACACCTCTACTGTGTATTTAGTTTTGATATAGATACCTGCCTATCCGATTTATATATAGATAACTGTCTACCCAATTGTTATATAGATAACTGTCTATCCAATTATTATATAGATAACTGTCTACCCAATTGTTATATAGATAACTGTCTACCCAATTGTTATATAGATAACTGTCTACCCAATTGTTATATCGACAACTTCCTATCCAATTATTATATAGATAACTGTCTATCCAATTATTATATAGATAACTGTCTATCCAATTGTTATATAGATAACTGTCTATCCAATTATTATATAGATAACTGTCTACCCAATTGTTATATAGATAACTGTCTATCCAATTATTATATAGATAACTGTCTATCCAATTATTATATAGATAGCTGTCTATCCAATTGTTATATAGATAACTGTCTATCCAATTGTTATATAGATAACTGTCTACCCAATTATTATATAGATAACTGTCTATCCAATTGTTATATAGATAACTGTCTATCCAATTGTTATATAGATAACTGTCTACCCAATTGTTATATAGATAACTGTCTACCCAATTATTATATAGATAACTGTCTATCCAATTGTTATATAGATAACTGTCTATCCAATTATTATATAGATAACTGTCTACCCAATTGTTATATCCACAACTGCCTACCCAATTATTATATAGATAACTGTCTACCCAATTGTTATATAGATAACTGTCTACCCAATTGTTATATAGATAACTGTCTACCCAATTGTTATATAGATAACTGTCTACCCAATTGTTATATAGATAACTGTATACCCAATTGTTATATAGACAACTGCCTATCCAATTGTTATATCGACAACTGCCTATCCAATTGTTATATAGACAACTGCCTATCCAATTGTTATATCGACATCTGCCTATCCGATTGTTATAACAACTACCTACCCGATAATAGTAGATCCATTACGAGAAAAACTGCCCAGTAAAAGAACGAGCAAAAGACACTAATATTTTACTAACCTATTGACAGAGTATACTGAAATAGCAAAATACAACACACCGAGTTTTCAATAAACGATATGAGAACATCTTCTTCTTCTTCCTCCTCCCCCTCCTCTTCTACCGCTTCTTCTTCTTTTTCTACCTCCTCCTTATCTTCTTCCTCTTCCTCTTCTTCTACTTCTTCCTCTTCTTCTCTTCTTTATTACATAACCCTAAGGGCACCATTGATAGATTTCGTCAATCTTCTACATTTCTCTCTATCTTCAGTCATTTTTAGGCCCCTGTCGCAACCAGAGCTGACCATTCTTTGATGTTATCTCCCCATCTTTATCTCTGATTAGCACTTCCATTCATCCATTTCACAGTTCCTTGGAGAGTGGTTTATGTGGGTCATATGGTGGAGATACATGATCAAACTATGAGGGCACCACGAACAAGATGGATTGGTGGAATATTAGAGACACCAGGAAACATAACAACAGGAGAGACAAAGATGGATTGGTGGAATATTAGAGACACCAGGAAACATAACAACAGGAGAGACAAACTGAAGAGCAAAAGATGGATTGGTGGAATATGACAATCACTAGGAAACATAACAACAGGAGTGGTCAACAGAAGAGCAAAAGATGGATTGGCGGAATATGGCAATCACTAGGAAACATAACAACAGGAGAGGTCAACAGAAGAGCAAAAGATGGATTAGTGGAATATGACAATCACCATGAAACAACAATAAGGAGAGACCAACAGAAGAGCAAAAGATGGATTCGTGCAATATTACAAACACTATGAAACATAACAAGAGAGGTCAATAGAAGAGCAAAAGATGGATTCGTGGAATATTACAAACACTAGGAAACATAACAAGAGAGGTCAATAGAAGAGCAAGAGATGGATTCGTGCAATATTACAAACACTAGGAAACATAACAAGAGAGGTCAATAGAAGAGCAAAAGATGGATTCGTGGAATATTACAAACACTATGAAACATAACAAGAGAGGTCAATAGAAGAGCAAGAGATGGATTCGTGCAATATTACAAACACTAGGAAACATAACAAGAGAGGTCAATAGAAGAGCAAGAGATGGATTCGTGGAATATTACAAACACTATGAAACATAACAAGAGAGGTCAATAGAAGAGCAAGAGATGGATTCGTGGAATATTACAAACACTATGAAACATAACAAGAGAGGTCAATAGAAGAGCAAGGGATGGATTCGTGGAATATTACAAACACTAGGAAACATAACAAGAGAGGTCAATAGAAGAGCAAAAGACCGCAACTATATCTCTCCTCGGCGCTGAAAAGTAAATGAGGAAGAAAAGAAGACTGACAAGTCATTATTGTTTGGTACCATCAGTCTGTCAAGACGCCAAATACCATACAGACAAAAGTAGACAATGATATATTTTAATGATTTTTAACTGCCACTGTAGTGTTTTAGAACCAAAGGGGCCAGTTGGTTAGTGTGTTCACTAATGATCTAAATCTAAAATGGCTGGGACACGTCCAGCGAATGGAAGAAAAACTCATCCCCAGGCAAATACTATATGATGAACTAACACACGGAAAAAGACAAATCTGCAGGTGTAAACTACGATATAGAGATATATGTAAATCATCTCTGAATGACTTCTCCATATGTGAATATGACTGGGAACATCTGGCAAGTGATAGCACATCATGGAGAGCATGTATAACATCATTTGAGACTGTGATAAGGCAAACATTAGAAGAGAAAAGACTCACGGTAAAGGTTGGAAAACCCTGCGGATCAGTGGGCCTGACTTGTTCATTCTGTGGCTGTGTATGTTTGTCAAACATTGGTAGAATTAGCCACGAGAGAAGCTGTTCGACAAAAACAAAACCTCAAAAAGATACTAAATAGCTTCCACTCCATATATATATGGAGTCGCGATAGCTCAGTGGTTAATGAATTGGACTACAAAGGACAAGAGATAGGGTTCGATCCCAACCGACGGCTTCCTATATATATTGATCTAAATGACAAGGGTTAAATTCCTAGATGTCTAGGCCTGGCACTGCACCAGAGATACCTGCCTATGAAAATGTGTATCAGATATATTTCTTGCTGGGAAGTAGGGCGGATTGTAGTGATACCGACCACCTCAACCACAAATGGTCTTTGGTCGTGAAAACATATGGCATTGCTGCTTGTTTTACCATAATATCACATTTTAGTTCAATTCTTGGGAATTTTGCATCTTTTATGGATGGGTCTAGTACATGCCATTCATTCTAAAACTGATACTTTATGGAAGTGGCTTAAATTGTGACACCAAATAAAAAACGTTGCAACGTTAGCTAAAGTCAATATTTATCATCATCATTATCATCATCATCATCAAGTAGCGGGCCTACTGGCGTAGGTGAATATGTCTTTCCAGAACTTTCGATCTCGGCAGTTATTTATCATTTCTGTTGTTGACCTTCTGCCAAGCCATTCTCTTAAGCTGTCTGGTATCTTTTCTCTTTGCTTCCCTTTATCTCTTCGTCCCTCAATTTTCCCAGTTGTATCAATATATTCCAGCTGTTCCCTTCTCATTACATGGCCAAAAAATGATGATGAGTGTCTCTTCATAATGTTGTATATTATCTCCCTTTTTTGCTTTCACCTCCTTCAGAACATTTTCATTACTCTACTTAGCTGTCCATGGTATTCTCAACATTTTTCTGTAAAACCACATTTCTACAGACTCCAGTGATTTTCTTGCCTGGTGTCCTATTGTCCATGATTCACACCCATATGTTAAGACTGGCTCTACATAACATTTAAGAACTCTTTTCTTGTTTCTGTTCAATATGTATACAATAGTATATTAATAGAATAATGCATGTAACACAAAGATGAAAGATTGGCAAATCTGAGAGTTTCGGGAGATGCAGTATTACATTTTTAACCACAAAAGTTGTGGAGAGACATGATCACCTACGCCAGCAGGCTTGGTACTTGATGATGATGATGAACCACAAACGTTTTTTAATTTTCAGACACATCTTTCTTCTAGTGTTAGTTAGTCATCGGATTGTCCTCATTGCACACTGAAAACTGGGAGCCGCGATAGCTCAGTGGTTAGTGAACTGGACTACCACGGACAAAGGGTAGGGTTCGATCCCAACCGACGGCTTCCAGGTTCACCCAGCCTTAAATGGGTACAGGATTTTTTTCTAGGAAAGTAAAGTAGCACGGGAGTAATACTGACCACATTACCCCAAAAATCATGTGCTGAAGGTCTGTAAAATATAGGGTCACTAACACCATATTCCCTATACGCCACTTGGCGTGACGGGGGTACTTTACTTTACTTACACTGAAAACGCTAATCTTACGGTCTGTTGTTTTATGTGCGACGGGGATAATCTGACGACTAACTGTGTTTTATATGTTCGGATTTGGAGTCAACAACGATGTCTTAACATCATCAAGCGCTATACATTAAAAAAAAAAATATGACGATCATCATTTTCAAGGGACGTGAACTTCCGGTATATGGTGGATAGGCGGCGGGAACAATTGAAGGCTGCATGAAAAGTGTTCCTTGTTGCAGTTTCCTCATATTCCAAGTCCGGCTTGTTGCAGGAGCTACTGAGCTAAGTGCTCTGTGCAAGCCGTGAGCTGTGTGTCTCATCCGTTTTGATCATGTTTCGATATTCCCATTGTTTACGATGAATGATATCGTATGACAGGGAACAGTTGGCTGTATTCACCTTCTGCGCGGTTTCGCCTTATGTCTTTTGGCGTGTGCTGAGACTGCTACGATGGGGACTACAGTTACCTTTCTTTGTTTGGGAGATGAGATATTAATTCGAATGATTACGCTGGCACGGCGGTTGAGCAATTATGGATTTTAATTCGTTTGCAGTGATATTGGGGCCTTCCATAACCAAATAACCAAATAACTGCCACAGATCGATCAAATCTACTTCCCAACAAATCTCGCAGTGTGAAACAATAAACTGGTTTACAAGTCCTCCACCCTCCCCCTCGAAGCTCTCCTGAATTTAGACAACACCCCTCTTGACTAACATGAAGATCTGGCAGTAGAACAAGGACTGCAGATTCACAAATATACCTCGAAATCTCGACCACGTCACTCTTCATCCCAACCAGCGGGTTAGGGATATACGCTCATCCATCATGATGAGGCAATTTTTAAAAGAGAATTAGAGGAAGTATGTGTATTTTAATCTAAGGTATCTACGTGTTATATAAATGTTATCTAATTGTTATCTAAGGTATCTAAATGTTATCTAAGGTATCTAAGTGTTATCTATGGTATCTAAGTGTTATCTAAATGTTATCTAAGGTATCTAAGTGTTATCTAAATGTTATCTAAGTGTTATCTAAGGTATCTAAGTGTTATCTAAGGTATCTAAGTGTTATCTAAGGTATCTAAGTGTTATCTAAGACCACAAACTGAGGCCATAAAAACAGGAAATTAATTGGGAATGTTTCAATAAATAAAACAGAGTGTTAGGCAAGGTTGTTTGCTGTCACCAGATTTGTTGAATATGTATTATCATATTATTTTAAGATCCATAAGGGGCATGCGTGGAATAATAATCGGAGGTCATAATATAAATAATCTAAGGTGTACTGATACAGTCTTAATCACTAAGAGTGAAAATGAGTTACAAAAAATATTAGACATTATACTGAAGGAAAGCAAAAATAAAGGACTCAGCTTTAATGGTAAAAAGACAGAAGTAATGGTAGCAACAAAGAAAAAGACATCACCGCAATGCACAGTAAAGACAAGGGGAAAAAATATAAAAACAGGTAAATGAATTTAAATATATGGGAACATTGATAATCTCAAGTGGTAGATGTACAACAGAGATGAGATGCAGAATGGTTCAGGCAAAAGCAGCGTTCCAAAAAATTAAGAAGATAAAGTTCAATCCATTGTTGACATTAGAAAAAAAGAAAAAAAGAGTTCTTAAGTGTTATGTAGAGCCAATCTTAACATATGGATGTGAATCATGAACAATAGGACATCAGACAAAAATATCACTGGAGGCTGTAGAAATTGTGGTTTTACAGAAAAATGTTAAGAATACCATGGACAGCTAAGAAGAGTAATGAAAAAGTTCTGAAAGAGTAGAAAGCAAAAAAATTAGTTAATTTCCAAAATTAGGAAGAAACAATCATCATTTTGTTGACATACAATGAGAAGGGAACAGCTGGAATATATTGTAAGAACTGGGAAATTTGAGGGACGAAGAGATACAGGGAAGCAAAGAGAAAAGATACCAAACAGCTTAAGAGAATGGTTTATGCAGAAGGTCAACCATAGAAATGATAAATAACTGTCGAGATCGAAAGTTGCGGAGAGACATATTCACCTACGGCAGCAGGCCCGGTACTTGATGATCATGGTCTCTAGGTAGTGAAATCCGATGTCTAGCACTCTCGGAAAAACTGATGGTTCCATGAGCGATCCGCGCACGTAAAAGAACCACTGACTGTTGAAGTTCTAAAAGTAGGCTGAATGGTTTGTGCAAAGTTGTTAAACAATTAATAAACAAATCTGAAGTTCCAAAAGTAGGCTGAATGGTTTGTGCAAAGTTGTTAAACAATTAATAAACAAATCTGAAGTTCTAAAAGTAGGCTGAATGGTTTGTGCAAAGTTGTTAAACAATTAATAAACAAATCTGAAGTTCTAAAAGTAGGCTGAATGGTTTGTGCAAAGTTGTTAAACAATTAATAAACAAATCTACCCATGCCGATAATGAACACGAGGGGCTGATGGACACGAACACGGCTCATTGCCCTGTTTCATCCTGTAACTGTTTGTCTCATCATCATCATCATCATCATCATCGAGTGCCATCTCTCCAGCGAAGGTTGGCTACCATGGAGCGCCATTCTGCTCTGTCTCTTGCTTTGGTGGTGCAGGTTGTCATAGGTTGATTTGTCCATCTTTTGATGTTACGCGTCCATGTCAGTTTTGATCTGCCTCTGCCTCTTTTACCTTGTATTTTCCCTTCCAATATTACATTTAGTAGGCTGTTGTGTCTTTTAACATGGCCCAAAAATCTCATTTGTCTTGTTTGAATTGTATTTAGTAGTTCTCTTTTCATTTTTAGTTGTTTTAAGACTTCATCGTTTGTTTTCCTTTCCTTCCATCAAATTCCACCTATTCTTCTACATATATCCACATTTCAAAGCCTTCAATTCTCTGTTCTGTTTTTTTGTCTAATGTCCATGTTTCTGTACCATATAGGAATGTTGAGAAGACATTTTGCTATTCTTAGTTTTAGCCCTGGTGTTATTTGTTTTGATGTTAGTATGTTCTTCGTGATATTAAAATTACAATTTGCCATTATTATTCTTTTGTTTATTTCAGTTGTACATTTTCCATCACTGGTTATAGTATTTTCAAGGTAGTTGTTGTCTACAACACAAGTATTCAGCCCTACCCTTCTCCGAGGGATACTTGTCTTAATAGGAAAATACAAATACACAATTTATTCCCGAGTTGTGTTCGTAACCCTATGATATAGTCATGAGTACACCTGCATGAAAGACTTCGTCAATGATAGCTAACCACTTTTGGTAGCTTAGATGGCCGTGTGCTCTAGCGTTTGGTTCTCGAGGCAAGGCGCTGTGCCGAGGAGTAAGTGTTCGATTCAGTTTATGACCGTCTATTGCTCTTTTTTTTCCTGCTGTTGATTATTTGTCATTTTTTTGAGTGCCGTAAACATACCTCTTCCTCTGAAATGATTCGCTGATCTATCGCCTCGGAAGTTCCCATCTAGAATAAAATTTTTTAAATTATTATTGGCCACTGAGAAGCGGATACAAGCAAAGAAATTAGAATCAGAATAGCTAAAGAAGCAATGTCTTTCAGAAGCCTTGAAAAGTTGTGGAAATCAAAACTCATCAGCACAAACACAAAACTTTGACTATTCAAATTAAATATACAATCAACCCTTACGTGTGCGTGTGAAAGCTGGAAATGAAGCCATTCGCATTATCCTGGGATGTACAAGGGACACTCCCTGTGTAGCAATGAGATATCTTCTTGACTTTCCAACCATGGATGACAGAATCAAGATTTGGAGAGCACGAGCATACCTGAATATTAGTACAGATAAAGGACATCCATTGCACCACGTGCTCAACACAGGGAAAGATGTCAGGATAAAAAGAGGCAAATCATAAGTAGGCCGAGCAGAAGATGTCATCAAACAGGTCTGTGGGCTTACCAATATCAGCGTTGGTGAGGAGTGGATACCGGTGCCTACGTCATTCAAGGGGACTTTCTCGTGTATTGTCACACTCGACAGGAAAAGTAGGAAACAGAACCCGGTCGTGGTTAATGCTGAGGTCAACGGTCTCATTTGTGATAACACCGATGAGAAAGATGCAGTCATCTATACAGACGGATCTGTAAGACGACACCAAAGAAGTGCATGGGGATTTACAGCACGCTCGGCAGGCAGAATAGCCAAGGAAGACAGTGGTGCATACGCCATGACCACGAGTAGCATGACAATGGAGGTCATGGCAGTGACCAAGGCATTCAAATGGTTAGAGTCACAAGACTACATCCACGCATGTATACTGAGTGATTCGATGAGCATGAAAAAGTGGAGGCGGGCTCTGTACGCATGCAATGGGTAGAGTCGTTGCAGAAATCCAAAATACGTAAGGTCACCTTTGTCTATCTCCCTGGACATTCGGGAGTACGGGAAATTGAAAGAGCGGACAGGTTGGCTAGCTGCGCTGTCGTTGAGGACGGGCAACCGATGGATCGGGCGGACATCATCAATGCCCTTCGAGATGTGGGAAGAGCACAGGACTTCGACAAACACAGATCAACGTCACTTCTTCGGATGATGGAAATGGGAGTTAAGATGGGCACGGCCAGAAAAGAGAAACTTGGTGGCCGTGTAAGAAGACTTATCAACCAACATAGAACTGGAGTCGTCAGTCGCTGGACACTGAGGGAATTGCTGAGGAGGGGATCTGAGCTCCTATGGACATGTTCGGAGTGCAATGATGATGACCCGCAAATAACTCAATAACTCAATGGAAACTGGAAAACAACAATAGACATAGAAACAAAGTTGAACGCATTCGAAAATAAATGTCTAAGGAAAATACTCGGTATGATGTGGAACGAATTCAAAACTAACGAGGAAATTAGAGAAATCGCCAATCAACCACTACTATCTTCAGTATTCAAGAAAAGACGATGGTCATATGTTGGACATGTGATGAGAAGAGATAATGACCGAATAACAAAGCAAGCCCTCATGTGGGAAACAACAGGTAAGAGGAAAAGAAGAAGACTCAGAGAGACTCTGTGAAGAATATTGATGAGCGAAGTAAGAGCAGCAGGAATCGGCTCCCTCAATGAGATAGAGCTGTTTGCACAGAATAGAGACAAATGCGATGGTTGACCATACTTCACCTTGACCTCTAAGTCGGTCACCATGGAAACGGCTTGTGTCCAAATGAGGCTGCTTAGCAGAGTCAAGGATAATCGTGTTATTGGTAGCGATGACATTAACTGATATAGAAGACATAGTGTATCAGTGACAGTACCGCGTGATTAATTATTCACACAAGATAAGGAATATGAAGTCCAAACAATCCTGATCACGTGTAGCAATTTAATTTTGACCTCGTGCTCAAAGTAAAAAATTAAATGTTCCCTCCACGCCTGCTGGTCGGATGGGGAATATGATGTTTGTGACCATATTTTTCTATGACCACGGCATATTTTTTGGTGATGTGGTCGGTATCACGCCATGTCGTCTTTACTTCCCAGAAAAATCTCTGGTACCTATTTTTAGAGTCTGGGTAAACCCTGGAGCCTTGTCAGTCATTAAAAAAAAACACGCATTGATGGGGATCGAACCCGGAACCTTCTGGTTAGGAAGCGAGCACACTAACCACTCAGCCACCAGGAAGCGAGAACACTAACCACTCAGCCACCAGGAAGCGAGCACACTAACCACTCAGCCACCAGGAAGCGAGCACACTAACCACTCAGCCACCAGGAAGCGAGCACACTAACCACTCAGCCACCAGGAAGCGAGCACACTAACCACTCAGCCACCAGGAAGCGAGCACACTAACCACTCAGCCACCAGGAAGCGAGCACACTAACCACTCAGCCACCAGGAAGCGAGCACACTAACCACTCAGCCACCAGGAAGCTAGCACACTAACCACTCAGCCACCAGGAAGCGAGCACACTAACCACTCAGCCACCAGGAAGCGAGCACACTAACCACTCAGTCACCAGGAAGCGAGCACACTAACCACTCAGCCACAGAGGCTCAAAACAACGTGATTTATTAACAGCACAGAAAGTGCAACTCCAAATATTCTAAAAAAACACTTTTGTTCAACACTTCCCATGATGACCTAAGACGTCTTCTAGGTTTCGTACAAAAGTTTATTCACACAGTTCTTCAGTTACACTTCATAAATTATCTGGATACATATTTTGATTGCATATAAAAGTCACTCACTACATATGTTTTCTTTAGCTGTTTAACAAGCTATATAATTAGTAGAAATTATGTATTTGTGTCTTAGCTACTGCCGCTGTTATATCACACTCTCACAGGTTCCGTAATTATATCCACACAAGTACTTGTAAAAGAAAAAGGTAAAACAATCACACACGACAATATGACTTGTGTTTCAGTCTGTATATTCATAGCTTTGATTTCCTTAATACGCTCTGGTTTGAGATCCGAAATATATATCTACAGTTAAACATCTTCTCTTGTAATAAATCTTTCTGAATAACCCTTTGCTAAAACATAAATGAATATTTTTTTCTAAATCTTGAATCGGTAGTCAAATCCTCAACTGTCTCTATGAATGAATGTTCCTTGAATCTCTTTCTTCAATCTAACCTCCAAAAACTTACCAGCGGCTCTTGAAATAGTTTTGCTTTTGTTGACAACTTTGTCCATGCAGCGGCAGACATTATCGCCTACTTTTTTCGATATGACTGCCAAGAGTTTTATGACTTGCGCAAATGCACATGGGACCTCCTATTTATTGCCGGTATGCGAGGGGGCTAGATGTCGAATCTCACTTCCTAGGAGATGAAGGGAGGATAACTACAGAAACATTTTTTTCATATTAAAAAAAAACATCATCATCGCTTGTGATGAGGTTTTAAACCTGGTTCTTCCTGTCCAGGCTCCGGTGTCGTACCTCTAGGCTGTCCAGGCTCCGGTGTCGTACCTCTAGACTACCCAGACTTCTTCGTCGTACCTCTAGACTACCCAGACTTCCTCGTTGTACCTCTAGTCTACCCAGACTTCCTCGTCGTTCCTCTAGACTACCCAGACTTCCTCGTCGTTCTTCTAGACTACCAGACTGCCTCGTCGTTTCTCTAGTCTACCCAGACTTGCTCGTCGTTCCTCTAGACTACCCAGACTTCCTCGTTGTACCTCTAGACTACCCAGACTTCCTCGTCGTTCCTCTAGACTACCCAGACTTCCTCGTCGTTCCTCTAGACTACCCAGACTGCCTCGTCGTTTCTCTAGTCTACCCAGACTTCCTCGTCGTTCCTCTAGACTACCCAGACTTCCTCGTCGTTCCTCTAGGCTACCCAGACTTCCTCGTCGTTCCTCTAGTCTACCCAGACTTCCTCGTCGTTCCTCTAGACTACCCAGACTTCCTCGTCGTACCTCTAGACTACCCAGACTTCCTCGTCGTTCCTCTAGTCTACCCAGACTTCCTCGTCGTACCTCTAGACTACCCAGACTTCCTCGTCGTACCTCTAGACTACCCAGACTTCCTCGTCGTTCCTCTAGACTACCCAGACTTCCTCGTCGTTCCTCTAGACCACCCAGACTTCTTCGTCGTACCTCTAGACTACCCAGACTTCCTCGTCGTTCCTCTAGTCTACCCAGACTTCCTCGTCGTTCCTCTAGTCTACCCAGACTTCCTCGTTATACCTCTAGACTACCCAGACTTCCTCGTCGTACCTCTAGACTACCCAGACTTCCTCGTCGTACCTCTAGTCTACCCAGACTTCCTCGTCGTTCCTCTAGACTACCCAGACTTCCTCGTCGTACCTCTAGACTACCCAGACTTCCTCGTCGTACCTCTAGACTACCCAGACTTCCTCGTCGTACCTCTAGACTACCCAGACTTCCTCGTCGTACCTCTAGACTACCCAGACTTCCTCGTCGTTCCTCTAGTCTACCTAGACTTCCTCGTCGTACCTCTGGACTACCCAGACTTCCTCGTCGTACTTCTAGACTACCCAGACATCCTCGTTGTACCTCTAGACTACCCAGACTTCCTCGTCGTTCCTCTAGACTACCCAGACTTCCTCGTCGTTCCTCTAGGCTACCCAGACTCCGGTGTCGTACCTCTTGACTACCCAGACTTCCTCATCGTGCCTCTAGGCTAAACAGACTTCCTCGTCGTACCTCTAGGCTACCCAGACTCCGGTGTCGTACCTCTAGACTACACAGACTGTGGTGTCGTACCTCTAGGCTACCCAGACTCTGGTGTCGTACCTCAAGACTACCCAGACTCTGGTGTCGTACCTCTAGACTACCCAGACTCTGGTGTCGTGCCTCTAGGCTACCCTGACTCCGGTGTCGTACCTCTAGACTACCCAGACTCTGGTGTCGTACCTCTAGACTACCCAGACTCTGGTGTCGTACCTCTAGGCTACCCAGACTCTGGTGTCGTACCTCTAGGCTACCCAGACTCTGGTGTCGTACCTATAGTCTACCCAGACTCCGATGTCGTACCTCTAGACTACCCAGACTCTGGTGTCGTACCTCTAGACTGCACGGTCTCCGATGTCGTACCTCTAGTCTACCCAGACTCCGATGTCGTACCTCTAGACTACCCAGACTCTGGTGTCGTACCTCTAGACTGCACGGTCTCCGATGTCGTACCTCTAGTCTACCCAGACTCCGATGTCATACCTCTAGTCTACCCAGACTTCGATGTCATACCTCTAGTCTACCCAGACTTCGATGTCATACCTCTAGTCTACCCAGACTCCGATGTCGTACCTCTAGTCTAACCAGACTCCGATGTCGTACCTCTAGTCTACCCAGACTCCGATGTCATACCTCTAGTCTACCCAGACACCGATGTCATACCTCTAGTCTACCCAGACTCCGATGTCATACCTCTAGTCTACCCAGACTCCGATGTCGTACCTCTAGTCTACCCAGACTCCGATGTCATACCTCTAGTCTACCCAGACTCCGATGTCGTACCTCTAGTCTACCCAGACTCCGATGTCGTACCTCTAGTCTACACAGACTCCGATGTCATACCTCTAGTCTACCCAGACTCCGATGTCGTACCTCTAGTCTACCCAGACTCCGATGTCGTACCTCTAGTCTACCCAGACTCTGGTGTCGTACCTCTAGACTGCACGGTCTCCGATGTCGTACCTCTAGTCTACCCAGACTCCGATGTCGTACCTCTAGTCTACCCAGACTCCGATGTCGTACCTCTAGTCTACCCAGACTCCGATGTCGTACCTCTAGTCTACGCAGACTCCGATGCCGTACCTCTAGACTGCACAGTCTCCGATGTCATACCTCTAGTCTACCCAGACTCCGATGTCGTACCTCTAGTCTACCCAGACTCCGATGTCATACCTCTAGTCTACCCAGACTCCGATGTCGTACCTCTAGTCTACCCAGACTTCGATGTCATACCTCTAGTCTACCCAGACTCCGATGTCGTACCTCTAGTCTACCCAGACTCCGATGTCATACCTCTAGTCTACCCAGACTCCGATGTCGTACCTCTAGTCTACCCAGACTCCGGCGTCGTACCTCTAGGCTACCCAGACTTCCTCGTCGTTCCTCTAGACTACCCAGACTTCCTCGTCGTTTCTCTAGACTACCCAGACTGCCTCGTCGTTTCTCTAGTCTACCCAGACTTCCTCGTCGTTCCTCTAGACTACCCAGACTTCCTCGTCGTTCCTCTAGTCTACCCAGACTTCCTCGTCGTTCCTCTAGTCTACCCAGACTTCCTCGTCGTTCCTCTAGACTACACAGACTTCCTCGTCGTACCTCTAGACTACCCAGACTTCCTCGTCGTTCCTCTAGTCTACCCAGACTTCCTCGTCGTACCTCTAGACTACCCAGACTTCCTCGTCGTACCTCTAGACTACCCAGACTTCCTCGTCGTTCCTCTAGACAACCCAGACTTCCTCGTCGTTCCTCTAGACCACCCAGACTTCTTCGTCGTACCTCTAGACTACCCAGACTTCCTCGTCGTTCCTCTAGTCTACCCAGACTTCCTCGTCGTTCCTCTAGTCTACCCAGACTTCCTCGTTATACCTCTAGACTACCCAGACTTCCTCGTCGTACCTCTAGACTACGCAGACTTCCTCGTCGTACCTCTAGACTACCCAGACTTCCTCGTCGTTCCTCTAGACTACCCAGACTTCCTCGTCGTACCTCTAGACTACCCAGACTTCCTCGTCGTACCTCTAGACTACCCAGACTTCCTCGTCGTACCTCTAGACTACCCAGACTTCCTCGTCGTACCTCTAGACTACCCAGACTTCCTCGTCGTTCCTCTAGTCTACCCAGACTTCCTCGTCGTACCTCTAGACTACCCAGACTTCCTCGTCGTACCTCTAGACTACCCAGACATCCTCGTTGTACCTCTAGACTACCCAGACTTCCTCGTCGTTCCTCTAGACTACCCAGACTTCCTCGTCGTTCCTCTAGGCTACCCAGACTCCGGTGTCGTACCTCTTGACTACCCAGACTTCCTCATCGTGCCTCTAGGCTAAACAGACTTCCTCGTCGTACCTCTAGGCTACCCAGACTCCGGTGTCGTACCTCTAGACTACACAGACTGTGGTGTCGTACCTCTAGGCTACCCAGACTCTGGTGTCGTACCTCAAGACTACCCAGACTCTGGTGTCGTACCTCTAGACTACCCAGACTCTGGTGTCGTACCTCTAGGCTACCCAGACTCTGGTGTCGTACCTCTAGACTACCCAGACTCTGGTGTCGTACCTCTAGGCTACCCAGACTCTGGTGTCGTACCTCTAGGCTACCCAGACTCTGGTGTCGTACCTATAGTCTACCCAGACTCCGATGTCGTACCTCTAGATTACCCAGACTCTGGTGTCGTACCTCTAGACTGCACGGTCTCCGATGTCGTACCTCTAGTCTACCCAGACTCCGATGTCGTACCTCTAGACTACCCAGACTCTGGTGTCGTACCTCTAGACTGCACGGTCTCCGATGTCGTACCTCTAGTCTACCCAGACTCCGATGTCATACCTCTAGTCTACCCAGACTTCGATGTCATACCTCTAGTCTACCCAGACTTCGATGTCATACCTCTAGTCTACCCAGACTCCGATGTCGTACCTCTAGTCTACCCAGACTCCGATGTCGTACCTCTAGTCTACCCAGACTCCGATGTCATACCTCTAGTCTACCCAGACTCCGATGTCATACCTCTAGTCTACCCAGACTCCGATGTCATACCTCTAGTCTACCCAGACTCCGATGTCGTACCTCTAGTCTACCCAGACTCCGATGTCATACCTCTAGTCTACCCAGACTCCGATGTCGTACCTCTAGTCTACCCAGACTCCGATGTCGTACCTCTAGTCTACACAGACTCCGATGTCATACCTCTAGTCTACCCAGACTCCGATGTCGTACCTCTAGTCTACCCAGACTCCGATGTCGTACCTCTAGTCTACCCAAACTCTGGTGTCGTACCTCTAGACTGCACGGTCTCCGATGTCGTACCTCTAGTCTACCCAGGCTCCGATGTCGTACCTCTAGTCTACCCAGACTCCGATGTCGTACCTCTAGTCTACCCAGACTCCGATGTCGTACCTCTAGTCTACCCAGACTCCGATGCCGTACCTCTAGACTGCACAGTCTCCGATGTCATACCTCTAGTCTACCCAGACTCCGATGTCGTACCTCTAGTCTACCCAGACTCCGATGTCATACCTCTAGTCTACCCAGACTCCGATGTCGTACCTCTAGTCTACCCAGACTTCGATGTCATACCTCTAGTCTACCCAGACTCCGATGTCGTACCTCTAGTCTACCCAGACTCCGATGTCATACCTCTAGTCTACCCAGACTCCGATGTCGTACCTCTAGTCTACCCAGACTCCGGCGTCGTGCCTCTAGGCTACCCAGCCCCCAAAGACGAAAAATAAAAAGTGGCAGTGTGGAGGAGCACTGGCCCCTTCTCGTCCATATGCTGTGGCATTGCATCGTGACATTTCACCTACTACAATAGTAGGTCATGTCACGAAACTTCAGTAGTCAAATAAGAATGTCGACATGGAAGGGCGAAATATGTATGGGAACGAACAAGGACACTTAAAAGTATAACAAGAGGGACGGATACCCCCAACTATCAGGGATGAGTCAAATCATAATACTTTGCCTATGTACTGGCCACAATGAAACCACGTGTTCACCAAACTCAAAATAGAAACTGTCAGTCTATGTCTCTATAGAACCAGTATCACATGCCACGTCCGTGTGGCTACCAGAGCCCTGACCACGGTGATGGTAGAAAAGAATAGATCTTGTAGCGTATGACACGAGAACAAAACACGTTCTACATGATTGCCCCTAGAACACAGACACGAAGAGGTCAATGTGGCCCAAGTGTATCACGGATACAGTCAAGCAGCCTTCATAAGAGAGCCCGGAATGCTAGTGAGAATGCGTCCTGATCGCAGAAGTATGAAAACAAACTAGCATGTTGTTGGAAAGGTAAGATTTCACGCCCAGTTTGCCGTCTGTAGAAATACATTTATTTATAAAATAAATTAGCGACAGTGAACTAACAACAAATGAAAAGATGATTAGAGGCCACAGAAATGGGAGTTCTCAGAAGAATATTGAAAGTTCATTGACTTGTGTGGGCGAATCATGGACTGTGGACAGGCAGGTGAATAGACGATTGGAGACCGCGGGAATGGGATTTCTTAGAGGAGTTCTGAAGGTTCCCTGGACAGCTAAAAAGACCAACGAGGAAATTCTCAAAGAGGCCAACACAAAAAGGGAGCTCATAAGAAACGTCAGAAAGAAACAATCAACATTTTTCAGGCACAACACGAGAAGAGGAAAGTTGGAATACTTGGTTACAACTGGCAAAAGGCAGGGAAAGAGAAATCGTGGACGATAAAGAGAGAAAATACTAGATAGCTTGGTGTGATGGCATGGAAAACACTCAACAACAGAACTGTTAATATGAACTGGGGATAGAAGATTGTGAAAGAACATGATCGCCAACACGAACCGGTTTGGCACATGATGTCTTGTTCAAACCATAACGATATTTCTGCTATGTGACTACACGTAATAAAAATGGAATAAAAAATAAAAAGGGGGTTAAAGAAGCTTCAAGATGTGTGAAACCCCGACATTCATTTAAAACTAGTGGTCGGTGCGGATCGCCGTATGCCTGAGACCAGTTGAAGTAATCGAACGACAGGACCGTACCATCATATCTGATCAGCGCGGGTATAAAACTGCCGTGAACCTGCTCGTGCCTAGACTCAACCAACTACGAACTCAAGCCGCAACCCCCTCACCGTCGGGTAATGAGCATCTCCCAAGTCCGTTGCCTGCTGGCCTGGTTTTGCGCGCGTTCCGGACAAGTTTATTTCACTTCCCTCCTTCTTTTTCATTCATCACCTCTCTCTCTTCATACCTCCCAGCCAACCGTGGTTTTGTTGATAAAAAAAAGGTAGGAAAAGTAAACAGTTTTCTAATGTAAATAAGGAATGATAACTCACAAATTAAAACAAAATAAAACTCACTATTTATTCTTCTCTTATACATGAGTGTCAAAATGTAATATGTGGCCCAGCCCATATATGTGATTATTTTATCATCGATTTGATAGCCACACTACGACCTGTAACGAGAAATACTTCCAAATGTCCTTGACTTCCATGTTCATTACTACCTCAAGGCTTCCACTTGCAGCTCTCACTCATTGGGAGCCTACAGGCGAGTGGGAGTTTGCTCAACGTTCTCCTAATACCGTTGGATGTGGTGTACTCACCAGCTGAGTGTTTGTAATTTTAACAAACTCTGCACTGGCTCTTGTGGAATTTTAGCGTTTATTTGTGAAAGTTGTCATTTGAAAGAATAACAATTAAATATATCTTGCTTGAATTTGTATAATGTTAATGATAAAGAGGCATTAAATTATTTAAATTCGTAATAATTTCGGAAACTACATCGACGTTGATCATGTGCATTATTGATTTCTTTGCATGTGTGAATCGTTTTCTATAATTTTAAGGAAACACAGGAGTGTGCATGTAAATATGATACACTATTTCGCCATCGACTAAGGTTATTTCCCTCGCTTTGCGATCGTTCTTTTCTTCTAGAGGTGCAGATGTAGGATTCGCGCGACAGGGACCCCTCGTTCAAGAAATTCAAGATGGCGACCTATCCGTATTCGATTTTCTGAACGTACTTGAATATATTCCGGCCTGGACTGTCTCTGGGCTTGTTTTGCTAAATCCTTTTTTTTTCTATTCCGGGTTTAAATTAGAAAAAAAGGATTGCTAATTTAATATGTATAATTCGTGAAAACTGGAATTTTTACGAAATTCTGTCTGTGAAAAGAAAGTGATTGATTTTCATTCACGATGTTTGAATTTCGTCGCTTACTTAATAATTTGTGATTTGAGTACGGTTTTCTTCAGTCCATGTTTAAGTTGCACCAAGTGTTTTGTTTTGAATTATCAGTTTTATATGTTATGTGCATTCGTAAAGTCCCGTAATAATGGATTTTGATGGAGAATTTCATAATGGCGATGGAAGGACGGTTGGAAATTAACATCCAGCAGCCATATTGGCACTGAAGAGAATACGTGCAGAGAATAGGTAACGTACTGTTTTCTTTTTCATTTGATTCCCATACAAAATATTATATTTCTTCTTAACAAACTTCTCTGCTATTCTAATCTTATCTGAGCAAGGTCATTACCAAATATCATTGCAATAGAATGAATCTGTGAAAGGGGGAAGTACTTAAATAGGTTTAGATTTGAAGGGAAAAAGAGCTATCATTTAAGTTTTTAATAGTCTGTGCGTTTCTGAGCAGACTATAATTTACAGGTAATTATAATTCTTAAGACTGTTATAGGTTACGTTTTTGAACGAAAATCTATTACATTCTCGTTAATGCGGCAGCTATGAGTAAATATTTAAAGGTGAAGTTTCAGTTTAGTCGTATAAATTACATTTTGGAAGAGTAACGTCCTCTTGAGTAACATTACACTTTGTATATTCGGACCTCAAACTGTAGAGAAACGAGAAACAAGGATAAAGTGGTAGATCTAACATTAACTGTAGAGAAAAGAGAAACAAGGATAAAGTGGTAGATCTAACACTAACTGTAGAGAAACGAGAAACAAGGATAAAGTGGTAGATCTAACCTTAAATGTAGAGAAATGAGAAACAAGGATAAAGCGGTAGATCTAACACTAACTGTAGAGAAAAGAGAAACAAGGATAAAGTGGTAGATCTAACCTTAACTGTAGAGAAACGAGAAACAAGGATAAAGTGGTAAATCTAACCTTAACTGTAAAGAATTGAGAAACAAGGATAAATTGGTAGATCGAACCTTAACGATAAAGAAAAGAGAAACAAGGATAAGTGGTAGATCTAAAATTAAAGTCAAAGGCTAAAACCTCAAATAATTTGTAATAATTGAGAACTTCTGTAGTTTTGTTGTGACGCCAGCTATAGGGGGGATCACTCGCCTCGCTTAAATAATTTACATGACTAAACTATGACCCTATTTATTTAAATATTCATATCACCATCATCATTGAGTGCCGTCTCCGCATGGAAGGTTGGCTACTATGGAGCGCCATTCTGCTCTGTTTCTTGCTTTGATGGTGCAGGTTGTCATAGGATGACCTGTCCATCTTTTAATATTACTCGTCTTTGTCAGTCTTGGTCTGCCTGTGTCTCTATTACTTTGTATTTTTTCCTTCAAAGATTACCTTTAGTAGGCTGTTGTGTCTTTTAACATGCCCCAAACATCTCATTTGTCTTGTTCTAATTGTGTTTATCAGAATAGCTAAAGCAGCAATGTCTTTCAGAAGCCTTGAATAGTTGTGGAAATCAAAACTCATCAGCACAAACACAAAACTTTAGCTATTCAAATCAAATGTACTATCAACCCTTACGTATGCGCGTGAAAGCTGGAAAACAACAAGAGATATAGAAACAAAGTTGAACGCATTTGAAAATAAATGTCTAAGGAAAATACTTGGTATAGCATGGAACGAATTCAAAACAAACGAGGAATTAGAGAAATCGCCAATCAACCACTAATATCTTCAGTAATAAAGAAAAGACGATGGTCATACGTTGGACATGTGATGAGAAGAGATAATAACCGAATAGCAAAGCAAGCCCTCATATGGGAAACAACAGGTAAAAGAAAAAGAGGAAGACCCAGGGAGACACTGAGAAGAACATTGATGAGAGAGGCAAGAGCAGCAGGAATCGGCTCCCTCAATGAGATAGAACTGCTTGCACAGAACAGAGACAGATGGCGAGATTTGATAAAATATCTTTAAAAGAAAACTGCTAGAACAAAAAAAAAAAAAAAAAAAAATTCATATAGGAGAAGGTGTATCTTGGTCTACGCCCTATGGGCCGGTTACGGCTCGAAAGGTCAATAGATAGATAGATAGAATTGTGTTTATTATTTGTAATAAGTATTAATATTAATTGAGACAATAAAGAAGCAATTATGAAATCACGTTAAAGAGTTAATTATACATTAATCAATTGAGTTATTGAGTTATTTGCGGGTCATCATCATTGCACTCTGAACATGTCCATATGTGCTCAGATCCCCTCCTCAGCAATTCCCTCAGTGTCCAGCGACTGACGACTCCAGTTCTATGTTGGTTGATAAGTCTTCTTACACGGCCACTAAGTTTCTCATTTCTGGCTGTGCCCAACTTAACTCCCATTCCCATCATCAGAAGAAGTGACGTGGATCTGTGCTTGCCGAAGTCCTGTGCTTTTCCCACATCTCGGAGGGCATTGATGATGTCCCCCCCGATCCATTGGTTGCCCGTCCTCAACGACAGCGCAGCTAGCCAACCTGTCCGCCCTTTCATTTCCCCGTACTCCCGCATGTCCAGGGGAGAGGATTAATCAATATCATTGTCCACTAGAATCAGTTCAGAAACTTACGTATCTTGGATCCACATTTACGCAAACTATTTCTCTTGATGATGAAATAAACAGTCGAATTGGTAAGGCAGCTACGACCTTCGGCAAACTCACAAAAAGGGCCTGGAACAACACGAAACTAACTCAAAAGACTAAACTCTTAATATATCAAACGTATGTGCTTAGGACACTATTATATGGATCTGAAACCAGGACAACATACTCAAACCTAAAAAAAGACTAAATGTCTTCCACATGCGATGTCTCCGCAGAATAATGCACATCAAATGGCAGGACAAAATAACCAACTTAACTGTCCTACAACATCGAGACGAAGTTAAGTATTTGAATCAATGTCGGTGTTACAAAGTGTCCACACAATCATTGACCATCAACTTTTGTGGTCTGTCTTTTGCATTTCTCCTGCTGGTTCATAGTCAGTGGTAGTGATTTCTCGAGGAAGTAATCATGCACCATAAAATAAAATAACAATTATATTACTTTTTCTCTTTTGTCCGCCACTTGTACCGTTTGATGTTGCAGAGAAGAGGTGCGTGTAGATTTGTGGACATCTCTAGTTGTATAAACTTGGGCATCTTTAGCTCTGCGAGTTTCGATATCTTTAACTGTGTGAGTTTGGACATCTTTAGCTGTGTAAACGTGGACATCTTTAGCTGTGTAAACGTGGACATCTTTAGCTGTGTAAACGTGGACATTTTTAATTATGTAAACGTGGACATCTCTAGCTGTGTAAACGTGGACATTTTTAATTATGTAAACGTGGACATCTCTAGCTGTGTAAACGTGGACATTTTTAATTCTGTAAACGTGGAGATCTTTAGCTTTGTATGTTTGGACATCTTTAGCCGTGAAAACTTGGACATCTCTAGCTATTTAATCTTGAACATCTCTAGATATGTAATCTTGGACATCTCTAGCTTTGTCATCTGGGACATCTTTAGCTATGTAATCTTGGACCTCTCTAGCTATGTAATCTTGGACATCTCTAGCTATGTAATCTTGGACATCTCTAGCTATGTAATCTTGGACATCTCTAGCTATGTAATCTTGGACATCTTTAGCCGTGAAAACTTGGACACCTCTAGCTGTGTAATCTGGGACATCTCTAGCTATGTAATCTTGGACATCTCTAGCTATGTAATCTTGGACATCTCTAGCTATGTAATCTTGGACATCTCTAGCTATGTAATCTTGGACATCTCTAGCTGTGTAAGTTTGGACATCTTTAGCCGTGTAAACGTGGACATCTCTAGCCTTATAAATGTTGACATCTCTAGCCTTATAAATGTTGACATCTCTAGCCTTATAAATGTTGACATCTCTAGCCTTATAAACTTGAACATCCATAGCTGTGGAAGTTTGGACGTCTCTTGCTGTATAAATATGAACATCTCTAGTTGTGTAAGCTTGGACATCTTTAGCTGAATAATCTTGACCTCTTGTCATATTGAATTTATTTCATGTCTGAGTTCTTCTATCCACATTTTGCCAGCCGTGCCGCGTTTTTCTCTTTAGCTTGATGTTTCCGCATGTCCTCGTGTTGAAGGTTGAATGAGTTGAGTTTAGTCGACAGTGGACAGCTCTCCATAGCTCCATAGTGCACAGATCCCCTCCTCAGCTACTATCCTCACTATAAACTATGCCCGTCACACTCTAGTGAAAGCACTGAAAATAGCTTCAGCTCAGATACAGGATCGTGTGGTATCTGCGAAGAAAACCTTGTCCTCAATCTCACTAGACGGCTCTTATAATATGCCTAGGAAGTGATAGCGGCCATATTCTTGTATCCCCTCACCGTGGTCAGGGCCTTGGTAGCAACACGGACGTGGTGATAGAGGCCCTATTCTTGTATCCCCTCACCGTGGTCAGGGCCTTGGTAGCAACAAGGACGTGGCATGTGATAGCGGCCCAATTCTTGTATCCCCTCACCGTGGTCAGGGCCATGGTAGCCACACAGACGTGGCATGTGAAAGTGGCTCTATTTTTTTCTACTATCACCGTGGTCAGGGCCCTGGTAGCCACAGAGACGTGGCATGTGATAGTGACTCTATTCTTTTCTACTATCACCATGGTCAGGGCTTTGTTTGCCACACGGATGTGGCATGTGATAGTGGCTCTATTCTTTTCTACCATCACCATGGTCATGGCTCTGGTAGCCACACGGACGTGGTAAGATATCATCATCATCACCATCAAGTACTGGGCCTACTGGCGTAGGTGATCATGTCTCTCCACAACTTTCGATCTTAACAGTTCTTTATCATTTATGTTGTTGACCGTTCTGCCAAGCGATTCTCTCATGGTATTTTCTCTCTTTGCTTCCCTCTATCTCTTCGTCCATCAATTTTTCCAGTTGTTACAATATATTCCAGTTGTTCTCGTCTCATTACATGGCCAAAAAATGATGATTGTTTCTTCCTAGTATTGGAAATTAGCACTCTTTTTCCTTTGACCTCTCTCAGAACATTTTCATTACTCTTCTTAGCCGCCCATGGTGTTCTCAACATTCTTCTATAAAACCACAATTCTACAGACTCCAGTGATTTTCTTGTCTGTTGAACTATTATCCATGATTCACATCCATATGTTAAGACTGGCTCTACATAATATTTAAGAACTCTTTTTCTTGCTTATGTTGTTAAAAATGGATTGCACAGTATCTTCCTCATTTTCTGGAAAGCTGCTTTTGCCTGAGCCATTCTGCATCTCACCTCTTTTGTTCATGGTAAGATATAGTGGCTCTTTTCTTATTGAACCAATAGATCGATAGCTAAAAGCGCATGCCGCAGAGGAAGAATTTCCCGGAAATGTCCAACGGGTCTGTTAGATATGACCTTTTAAAATGATCCAGTACCGTATGTTGTCCTTACGAGCTGAAGACGGCACGTTGGCCAGACATTCTAGACCCTTAATGTCCAACGGGTCTGTTAGATATGACCTTTTAAAATGATCCAGTACCGTACGTTGTCCTTACGAGCTGAAGACGGCACGTTGGCCAGACATTCTAGACATTCCTTAATGTCCAACGGGTCTGTTAGATATGACCTTTTAAAATGATCCAGTACCGTACGTTGTCCTTACGAGCTGAAGACGGCACGTTGGCCAGACATTCTAGACCCTTAATGTCCAACGGGTCTGTTAGATATGACCTTTTAAAATGATCCAGTACCGTACGTAGTCCTTACGAGCTGAAGACGGCACGTTGGCCAGACATTCTAGACCCTTAATGTCCAACGGGTCTGTTAGATATGACCTTTTAAAATGATCCAGTACCGTATGTTGTCCTTACGAGCTGAAGACGGCACGTTGGCCAGACATTCTAGACTCTTAATGTCCAACGATTTTTGTTGTTGTCAGACTTTACACAGGACCCGCAGTGTTTGCTGGTGAACACGTCCCTGTTCTGTGAACCTCGGTAAGGTAGCTGTTGCCTGCTGTTGTTGCCACTCGCCTCAGAGTTCTTTTTAGTGTTTCTCTAGGTCGGCTTCTTTTCCCCCCCTCGCTCTTTCGAATTTGAGGACTTGATTTGAGGTTCTCTTGTTGTCTCTTCTTATCATATAACCAACACATGGCCATCTTCTTTTCTTGATTATAGATATTTTTGGATGCATGACCATTTCTTTTATTTCGGCACTAGTTTTAAATCCATTTCATAGTATACGAAGTATTTTCCTGATGCGTTTGTTTTCAAAGGCATCTAATTTATTTTCCATTTCTTTAATTGTTTTCCAGTTCTCGCATCCATAAGTAAGGGTGGATAATATATCTGACTTGAAAATTGAAATATATTAGTTGTAATTTTGATTTCTCTACACGAAGAGGTAGGTCAAGGTTTCCGAAAGTAATTGCTGTCTTTACTTTCTGATTGGGGAGCCACGATAGCTCAGTGGTTAGTGAACTGGACTACACAGGACAAGGGGTAGGGTTCGATCCCAACCGACGGCTTCCGGGTTCACCTAGCCTTAAATAGGTACCGGATTTTTTTCTGGGAAAGTAAAGCCGCACGGGCGTAATACCGACCACATTACCCCAAAAATCATGTGCTGAAGGTATGTAAAATATAGGGTACTAACACCATATTTCTCTATACGCCACTTGGCGTGACGGGGTTACTTTACTTTTACTTTCTGATTCTAATATATGTAAAGATAGAAGACCTATAAAAACACTTAAACTAACTCACCAGCACAGGCACAAAATATAACATGAAAATCAACATCAGCAAAACAGAAGTCATGAATATCGTAAAAGAGAAACAGAACATCAACATAACTATAGAAGGCAGACAACTAAAACAAGTAGAGGAATGCAAATACCTAGGAAGTTAAGCGACAAACATTTCACAAACAGTAGAGATAGAATCAAGATGCAACAAAGCGTGTCAAATCATTGGACAGTTATCACCACTATTGTCCAACAAGAAAATAACTCAAGAGGCAAAACGGGCACTATACAATACAATCTTCACCCTAACGTTGTGCTACCAATGACAGACCTGAACCCTAGATACAAGAACAGTAAGAAAAATAACCTCTACAGAGATGAAATGTGTTAGACCAATGACAGGAAACAGTCTGAGAGATAAGATCAGAAATGAAGAACTGAGAAAAAAGCTAGGAGTAACCCTCGCCAAGACACTACACAACGATCCTTCAATAAACGTTACGAGAACACCAGACCCAAGGGCCGACCAGATAAAAGACGGATTGACAGAATATTTTAAACACTAGGAAACAAAACAGAAGCAGAGGCGAAAAGAAGAGCAAAAGACCGTAAATGATATCTCCCCTCGACGCTGAAAGACAAATGAAGAAGGAAAGAAGAAGAATAAAAATACATTAAAAAAAGAAAAATAAAGGTTTCCTCCACGCATTGATAGGTGTATGTAGAATATTCACTTCCTGTCAATATGGTGGATAGGCAGCAGGAACCGTTAAAAGCTGTGTCTGAAAAGGTCCTTGTTGCAGCTTCCTCGTAGTCCGAGTTTGGCTTGCTGCCGGAGCTACTGAGTTAAATGCTCTGTGCACACTGTGAGCTGTGCGTTTCATCCGTTTTGATTGTGATTCCATATTCTGATTGATTACGATGAATGATAATATCGTCATGATGAGGAATGATATCGTCATGATGAGGAATGATATCGTCATGATGAGGAATGACATCGTCATGATGAGGAATGATATCGTCATGATGAGGAATGATATCGTCATGATGAGGAATAATGATGGGAAACTGATGGTTGTGTTCACTTTCTGTACTGTTTCGCCTTATGTCTGTTGGCGTGTGCTGAGACTGCTATGATGGGGACTGCAGCTACCTTTCTTTGTTTGGGAGATGAGTTATTAATTCGGATGATTCCACTTGCACGGACGGTTGAGCAATTATGGATTTTAATTCGTTTGCAGTGATACCGGGGCCTTCCATAAACATAATCGTAACCATAACCATGTGGAATTTGGTGTTAGCGACCATATTGTATATTACAATGGCACATTTTTAGGTGATGTGGTCGGTATCACGCCAGGTCGCCTTTACTTCCCAGAAAAAAACCTCTGGTACTCATTTTTAGGGACTGGGTGAACCCCGGAGCCTTATTGGTCACCCCTAAAAAAAAAAAAAAAAACTACACTGAACACAGACCATTCCGATTATGAATCGAACGTACTAACGACTCAGTTACCGAGGCTCCCTATAATAAATAGGGATCACTAATTGACATGTAAAACTGCTGACGGCAGGGACGTTGTACAAAATAAAACTGTTTATGTGTGTGTCTTTCTTCTAATCTTGGGAACAAAATAAATTTTCTTGAAATTCTTTACAAATAATATAAACAATATATAGCTATAACATCTCTCTTCTTCTACCTTTTTAGCTCCCTGTGGAGCATAGGTCTTCAACAAACACTTTCCAAGTAGTTCTGTTTTTTGCCATTCTTTTAAGATCATCCCATGTCTTCCCTATCACCTTCATCTCTGCTTCTATCTGTCTTCTCCAAGAATTCCTTGGTCTTCCTCTTTGTCTTTTCCCCTGGGGATTCCAATAGCTATAACATAGTTAATTATTATTTATAATTATCAACATCATTGATAACATCATCATCATCATCTTCTTCTTTCCTTCCTCATTTGCCTTTCATCGTCGAAGGGAGATATAAATTGCGGTCTTTTGCTCTTCTGTTCGCCTCTGCTGCTGTTATGTTTCCTAGTGCTTCTAATATTCCATCGATCCATCTTTTTCGTGGTCGACCTTTGGGTCTGGTGTTCTCACAACGTTTACTGAAGGCTTGTTGAGTTGTGTTTTGATCTTTCTGCCTTGTCACGTGGCCAAACCATTTTATCTGTTGTTTCCTTATCTATTCTATGGCTGGGGCTATTCATAGCTTTTTTCTCAGTTCCTCATTTCTGATCTTATCTCTCAGACTGTTTCCTGTCATTCGTCTAACACATTTCATCTCTGTAAAGGTTATTTTTCTTATTGTTCTTGCATCTAGGGTCCAGTTCTAGCATTAGTAGCACAACGTTGGGATGAAGATTGTATTGTATAGTGCTCGTTTTGCCTCCAGAGTTATTTCCTTGTTGGACAATAGTGGTGATAACTGTCCAATGATTTGACAAGCTTTGTTGCATCTTGATTCTATCTCTGCTGTTTGTGAATTATCGTTTGTCACTAAACGTCCTAGGTATTTGAATTCCTCTACTTTTTTTAGTTGACTGCCTTCTATAGTTATGTTGATGTTCTGTTTATTTTTGGCGACATTCATGACTTCTGTTTTGTTGATGTTGATTTTCATGTTGTATTTTGTGCCTGAGATGTTGAGTTTGTTTAAGTTTTCTTGTAGGTCTTCTATTGTTTCATGTATTAGTGCCTGGTCGTCTGAAAATAAAAGCTCGTTGATCTCCTCTGTCTCTAAGGGGTTGGCTAACTTGCATATATAGTCCATGTATGTAATAAACAGTAGGGGGGATAGTACACCAACCCTGTCTTACATCTGATCTAACTTCGAAGTGGTCTGTATAGCCTGCTGCTGTTCTGACCATGCAGCTGCTGTTGATGTAGTATCTCCCACAGTTGTTCTCTGTTTATTCTGTGGAATACATTGCCCTGGTCAATGAAAGCTATGTATACATTTTCATTGTGTTCTGTCGTTTTTTTTCCGCAAGCTGTTTTAAGGAGAATAGAGTGTCAGTACAATGGATATCATCATTATCATCATTGTCATCATTGTCATCATTATCATCATTATCACCATTATCACCATTATCATCATTGTCATCATTATCATCATTGTCATCATTATCATCATTGTCATCATTATCATCATTGTCACCATTATCATCATTGTCATCATTATCATCATTGTCATCATTATCATCATTGTCATCATTATCATCATTGTCATCAAATACCGCAGCTAATGACTTTGTGTGATCGTGTTTCTAACGGTATGAACCGTTCTTTCATCATCATCATCATCATCATCATGTGCCTTCTCCGCCACGAAGGTTGGCTACCATGGATCGCCATTCTACTCTGTTTCTTGCTTTGATGGTGCAGGCTGTCATAGATTGACTTGTCCATCTTTTGATGTTACTCGTCCATGTTAGTCTTGGTCTGCCTCTGCCTCTTTTACCTTGTATTTTCCCTTCCAATATTACTTTTAGTAGGCTGTTGTGTCCTTTAACATGCCCCAAAAATTTCATTTGTCTTGTCTTAATTGTGTTTAGTAGTTCTCTTTTTATTTTCAGCTGTTTTAAAACTTCATCGTTTGTTATCTTTTCTTTCCATCCAATTCTACCTATTCTACTATAAATCCACATTTCAAAGGCTTCAATTTTCTGTTCTGTTTTCTTGTCTAATGTCCATGTTTCTGCACCATATAGGAATATTGAGAAGTTGTAACATTTTGCCATTCTTAGTTTCAGCCCTGCTGATATTTGTTTTGTTGTTAGTATGTTTTTCATGGCATTAAAATTACTTTTTGCCATACCTATTCTTTTGTTTATTTCAGTTTTACATTTTCCATCATTGGTTATAGTATGTCCCAGGTAGTTGTAGCTCTGGACTGTCTCCAGATGTATTCCCACAACTGTGATATTTAATTGTAGGTCTTGAGAACTTTCTTCTGTTCTTTCTTCTGTTATCTGTAAAATCTTCTATGTACTTACTGCATTGGCATTTTCTTAAACAGTCTAGTGTTTATTCTTTCCTTTTCCCTCTATCACTTCTTCCCTAGAGTTATCACTTCTTCCCTAGAGTTATCACTTCTTCCCTAGAGTTATCACTTCTTCCCTAGAGTTATCACTTCTTCCCTAGAGTTATCACTTCTTCCCTAGAGTTATCACTTCTTCCCTAGAGTTATCACTTCTTCCCTAGAGTTATCACTTCTTCCCTAGAGTTATCACTTCTTCCCTAGAGTTATCACTTCTTCCCTAGAGTTATCACTTCTTCCCTAGAGTTATCACTTCTTCCCTAGAGTTATCACTTCTTCCCTAGAGTTATCACTTCTTCCCTAGAGTTATCACTTCTTCCCTAGAGTTATCACTTCTTCCCTAGAGTTATCACTTCTTCCCTAGAGTTATCACTTCTTCTTTTCTCATTTCTCATTTTCCTTTACAATGTCGAGGGGAGACGCTGATGATATCAGCGGTGGTGTAAAACTAGTTATAATTGCTAAAAATAAAACAAAAATTAGTTTCACTTTTCATTTTGGAAGGCAAATGCGGTCTAATATAACATGAAAGATTTAGTTTAGGGTTGAACTAATCCTGTCTCGCCAAGAAGTAGACAAAATCTGCAAGACAACTTTTATACAGAGCTCTAAAGCAAGAGATCTGATCATCAGAAGTGGGCTCTTCCAGTAAGTGTTACGGTTTATTATCTTCTTGACACTCTAGGGAGGCCTTCCTTCGGCCTTACTGCCAGGCGTCGGCCTCCTGTTGTTTGTTTTGTTTCTGCTGAAGGCCTGTTGCGCCGAAACGTTCAAATTTGTGTCGTCTGTCAATTACGCCAAGCTTTGAAAATACATTTTTTTTCAACTTTTTCTTTTCTCGACTTTCTGCCGAGCTTTGAACATGAAAGATCTAACTTCTACCAGATTTCTGTGTCCCTGGCGGGATTCAACTTCATATTCTCTCATCCCAGTGCAGGATGTATCAGGTCTTTTTTTCATTAACAAAAGCGGTTTACGATAACGGATTAGTTAAATCTATAAGCATCATAACCGAACAACCAAGCAATCCCCCTCATGTGGGAAACAACAGGTAAGAGGAAAAGAGGCCGACCCAGAGAGGACACTGAGAAGAACATTGATCAGAGAGGCAAACGCAGCAGGAATCAGCTTCCTCATTGAGATAGAGTTGCTTGCACAGAACAGAGACAAATGGCGAGATTTGATAAACGATTTCTAGTATGAGTGGGATTTTTATTTATGATTTCTCTCTGCGGCAACCACCCCTGGCCTCAGCAACAAGGCCCGGCTTGAAACGTCAGTTACTCATCGATGGAAAAAAAATCATTAGTACTTCCGAAGTCGGAGTTATCTGCCTGTGCGGCGAGGGACTCCTGTGCACACGGCTGCCAGGGGAAAATGGATTAACACGCAACATTCAGTTACTAGTCTCTAGGGACTTCGTTGAAGTTAAAAGCTGGCGAACGGAACAACAACAACAACAATAACAACAATAACAACAATAACAATAACAACAGAGGGAGTGAAAACTGCTAGAATAAACATTTAGATCAGAGAAAAAGTATCTGGGTCTATGCCCTATGGGCTGGCTACGGCTCGAAAGGTCAATAGATAGATAGTGCGTGAGGTGAACGAATTCAATGTCAAACAGCTCGACTTGAATATTCTCACTTCCGTGGACTGACTCCTAACTGAGATCTTATGAAGTTATATCTGTCGGGAGGAGGCATCGGTAGCCTAGTTGGGAAAGCCACCCGACTGGGCTATCAACGTTCGGTTAACCCGCATTCGATTCCCGCTGGAATCAGTGTGGCTTGTACTCGTGGTTGGGAAAAAAAATACCCCCGCGGTCGACCCAGCCGCTGGCAGAAATGGGTTTCAGGGTAGTACTCTATGAAGGCGAGGAATGCCGCCTCGCATCGAGAACGTCGATGCTTGAAGCGACACTATCCAGAAGACTCCGAACATTTCTGGATGGGTGGCCGAGCACATATGGGTGGAAACTCACGTGCTAAGTCGGCGATTCAAGTCTCGTACTTTACCTTTACCTTACATTACATAGTCTAACACATTTAATTCTATCGTCATGATGTTGGTATGTACCCGATCTTGGGATTGAGAGGGTTAAACAATGTACTGGGAGAGTGGGAGATAGAGGAGTTAACATGGGAATGACTGGGAGATTTTAAGTTAATCACGCTTATTGAATACTTGTCAATTTTGAAGGACATCTCGAGATCCTGTGATTAATAACCTTATAGTAACGTGACAAAACTCGACGAACCAAACTAGAGGGCTGGTCTAGTCAGTTTCCATATGTTCCTCGAACAGCCAAGATGTGGGTTTAAGTCATGAATTGCACTGGAGGAAAAGAGGGTGGCTGGATCAGGATAGTGAATGACAGATTTAGATAGACAGCTCAGCCATCAAGTCAGAAGCATGAAGTTAGACATAGAATGATTTGGAAGTTCGGTCCCTCCTGGACAGCTTTAACTACCCTCCGGACGCTCTGTCAGCGATAGACAGATACAACTAAGTAGCAGTTGTTAATTTGTATATTTCACCCTGGAGTGTGTATGATGTGATTTGTTATTGCAGGTCTTTGTAATTATTTGCCCTACGACGTTCTATCTCTATCTATTGACCTTTCGAGCCGTAACCGGCCCATAAGGCGTAGACCAAGATACACCTTCTCCTATATGAATTTTTTTTTTTTTTTTTTTTTTTTTTTTTGTTCTAGCAGTTTTCTTTTAAAGATATTTTATCAAATCTCGCCATCTGTCTCTGTTCTGTGCAAGCAGTTCTATCTCATTGAGGGTGCCGATTCCTGCTGCTCTTGCCTCTCTCATCAATGTTCTTCTCAGTGTCTCCCTGGGTCTTCCTCTTTTTATTTTACCTGTTGTTTCCCATATGAGGGCTTGCTTTGCTATTCGGTTATTATCTCTTCTCATCACATGTCCAACGTATGACCATCGTCTTTTCTTTATTACTGAAGATATTAGTGGTTGATTGACGATTTCTCTAATTTCCTACGACGTTACACGCCACTAAATCTGTTGGAATAGTAAACCATTGGAGCCAGTGTTTAGAAAATTCACATGGAGTTGTCATTGGTTATTGTTGTTATTGAGGTATTTGCACTCATTGAGTCATTTGCAATCATCATTGCACTCCGAACATGTCCATATGTGCTCAGATCCTCTCCTCAGCAATTCGCGCTGTGGTGTCCAGCAACTGGCGACTCCAGTTCTATGTTGGTTGATTAGTCTTCTTACACGGCCACTAAGTTTCTCGGTCCTGACTGTGTCCATCTTAACTCCCATCTCTTTCATCCGAAGGAATGACGTGGGCTCATGGTTGTCGAAGTCCTGTGCCCTTCCTACATCTCGGAGGGCATTGATAATGTCCGCCCGATCCATTGGTTGACCGTCTTCAACGACAGTGCAGCTAGCCAACCTATCCGCTCTTTCGTTTCCCCGTATGCCGCATGTTCTGGAACGCTGACAAAGGTGACCTTACGTATTTTTGACATATGCAGCTGTCAATGGTGTTGCTGTCCACGAATGTATAATGCTGTCTATGCTATCCAAGTCTGTAATACCCTCTATGTTAGAATCATGGAGAGCTGTTTTGTCTGGATAGATCCGGCCATACACCACAACATACAGATGACATATGATAAGAGCTTCTCTAGAATAAATAATAAACTCTCTTTTTTATTTTGTTTCTTTTACAACATCCATTGTTTTTTTTTTCAGATGTCATTGACATCCTCATGATTATTTTCTAAATCCAATTTTCCTATGGAGTCAAACGCTTTCCTGCCTTTCAATTGTCCATGATTCACTTCCATGTGTAAAGACTAGATCTAAATAACGCTTAAATGCTTTTATTTTCTTATAACCGTTCACAAAAAATATGTATATATTTACTAAGGACATGTATCTTCCTGATAGCAACATGTGGTTGTGAATCATGGAGAAACTTGGAAACAGCAAAGAAGAACATTAATTAAACAAAATGTTGCAGAAAAATCTTTATGTTACTTTAGATAATGAAAACGATATCCCTAGGACGGTCGTATTCTAATCAGTGAAAGACGGAGTGGGGTTTCGTACATGACTTATCAGCATCGGTGAGACTCCCGGAATCCCGTGTTAGTTAGGAGGGACTTCACAATTCGCAATGCTGGAAGACCTTATAGTCTGTTGTTTAATGTGTGATGGTGATGGTCTAATGACCAACTAATAACTACATCAAACTTGAGCAGATGGTGCTCGTAAACCTGGGAGGGCCGACCATCTAAGGGCAGAATACCCCTAGAGAAAAGACAATCTGCTGTCTTGCAGGAAGATTGGGGACAATCAAAGGCTAAGGAAAGCAAACCTGAATAAAATGCTGGCAGAAATCGGATGCACTGGGCCACTGGCGCAGAAGACAGGGCAACGTTTTAACAAGTATTCAATCAGATTGGATCTAACAGACTCTAATTATGGTGTTCTGTCTGCGGAGTCCCCAAGGCAGGTCATTGGGCCACGTGCCACGAAGATGTCCACCCCAAGCTATTGGTGGTCACTCTGACCCATATGGGGCAATCGAATCACTCAAACAGGCAGCTTACTTCATGAGAGAGTCTAGAATCCTACTCTGATTGAGTCTTGATCGCAGAGAGAGAGAGAGAGAGAGAGAGAGAGAGAGAGAGAGATAATGAAAACTAGTAAGGAAAAGATATTAAACGATCTAAACATAGTTTAGAAACAACAGAGAATTCTACAGAGCAAATTAACTCTCTCCGTACGTTACGCCGCACTGTGCGTCACTCTCAATTTGATTAGTGCACACCGTTATCAAACCATATCCTTTTTACATGTCTTGTATCATCTTGGTCATTGTGAAATCTAATACCTTGTTCAGTTATTTAAAAAAATCATATATAATATGTTACGAAAGAAATAAAACAAGTAGAGGAATTCAAGTATTTAGGCACAATGTTCACAGAAGATGGAAAACTAGACAGAGAAATTGACATGAGAATACAAAAAGCAAATGCTGTCACATACCAGCTTTCACCATTGCTAAGACATCCAAACATTTCTATGCCAGCTAAACAACAAATGATAAATAGCATCTTCATACCAACTTTGTGCTATGAAAGTCAAACATGGACCCTTTCTAAATCACATTTAAGAAAGATCAATACATGTGAGATGCGTTGCTTAAGAAAAGTAACAAACAACACAAGAAGAGATAGAATACCAAATGAAACCATAAGAAAAATGGTAGGAACAAAACCCTGCCAAGAATATATAGAACAACAACAACTTAAATGGTTTGGCCACCTGGTCAGAATGAATCCTCACCAATCACCATCAAGGGCGTTCTTCTCGAGAATGCATGGAAAAAGACCAAGAGGAAGACCCAGAAGAAGATGGATAGATGCGGTGACAGAGACATGTAACAACAAAGGAAAATCACTAATTCAGACAGTTCGAGCAGCTCAAGAACGACAAATGATATAAACCTCGACACCTTTTAGGTATCAGTGAGAAAGAGAAAAGAGGAAGAAGATTCTTAAAACCGCGAAGAATTTTTATCTCTGGAATCTCTTCCGATGCGCTGATAAAAAAGCTTCTGTACTGAAAGAGTTAAGATACTATGTCCAAGGCAAAAGACATAGTGGGCTTGAAAGAACCATAATGGAAGGCATGGTTCCAGGAAAACGAGACAGTGATAAACCAAGAAGAAGGTGTTTTATGGTTATGGTAATGGAAGGCCTCGGTATCACTACAAACGAATTAAAATCCATAATTGCTCAACCACCCGTGCCAGTGGAATCATCCGAATTAATATGTTATGTCCCAAGCAAAGAAAGGTAGATGCAACCCCCATCATAGCAGTCCCTTTCACACGCCAAAAGATATAAGACGAAACCGCACAGAAAGTGAACACAGCCATCTGTTCCCTGTCATACGATATCATCATTCATCGCAAGCAATCGGAATATAGAAACACGATCAAAACGGATGAAACACACAGCTCACGGTGTGCACAGAGTACTTAACGCAGTAGCTCCGGCAGCAAGCCGGACTTTGAATATGAGGAAACTGCAACAAGGAACACTTTTCAGACACAGACTTTAACGGTCCCCGCCGTCTATCCGTCATATTGACCGGAAGTCACCACTATGAACTACCGGAAGAAGGTGGTTTAGAGACATCAAACATCACAACAGAAGAACCTGGCAACCTAGATAGAGCTGTGATTACTGCAACGTACAGCAAATAAATACGGCCTTGATGATATATATATATATATCATCATCATCATCATCATCATCAACATCATTATCATTATCATCAAATACCGTGCTTGCTGGCGTAGGTGATCATGTCTCTTGACAAATTTCAATCTTGACAGTTATTTATCAATTCTGTTGTTGATCTTCTGCCAAGACATTTTCTTAAGCTGTCTGGTATCTTTTCTCTTTGCTTCACTCGATCTCTTCTTCCTTCGATATGTCCAGTTGTTACAATATACTCCAGCTGTTCCCTTCTCATTACATGGCCACAAAAATTATGATTTCTTCCTAATATTGGATATTAGCTTTTTTTTCGCTTTGGCCTCTTTCAGAACGTTTTCATTACTCTTCTTAGCTGTCCATGGTATTCTCAACATTCTTCTGTAAAACCACATTTCTGCAGACTCCAGTGATTTTCTTGTTCTTTGTCATATTGTCCATAATTCACATTCATATGTTAAGACTGGTACCCATTAAAGGCTGGGTGAACCGAAAGCCCGTAGGTTGGGATCGAACCCTACCTCTTGTCCTTTGTAGTCCAGTTCACTAACTACCGAGCTATTGCGGCTACCCATAAGGGCCCTTGTAAAGTAAAATTAAAGAGCCCCCCGTCACGCCAGGTGGTATATGGAGAATATGGTGTTAATGACCATTATTTTTACAGACCTTCAGCACATGATTTTTGGGGTAATATGGTCGGTATTACGCCCGTGCCGTTTTACTTTATCAGAAATAATCCGTTACCCACTTAAGGTAGGGTGATCCTGGAAGCCGTCGATCAGGATTGAGCTCGACCTCTTGTCATTTGTAGTCTAGTTCACAAGTGAGCTATCTCGGCTCCCCCAAAAGGGCCATGAACGAATGGAGATGCCTAAAGGTGCAACAAATCGCTGTTTGTTGTAGATAATAATGCGACGCAACTGCGCCCATTTAACGCCATTATAAGTATGGACAATGAAGTAGACTAGGAGCCAGTGATGGGGAGTGTTAGACACTCCAAGGTATGGTGACAGCTTTACAAATAGGGAACACAATACAATACTGACGTTTCGGCTAGGAGCCTTCATCAGAAAGCAAGGACAACAACAACAAACGATGAAGCACAATTATCTATATCTACATGTAAGATGATCGACTAGGCTAATCGTTGGATGAACGAAGCAGCAGAAGATAAGTATATTTCTCTGACTGTGGTTTTGTTTTTATTGTTCTTTAACTGTTGACAGTTTTATCTAGCTCTGATTGGCTGATTTAGTTCGTGTAGTCTTTCTTTTACCCTTAAGTATGTATTGATCTCAAAAATCGATATCTCACTTCTGGTTGTCGTATCGATATTCAACACTGGGCTGGCGGCTCCACGCGCCTGCCGACCCAATTACGCGGGCCGACCACTGTTTGACCACCGCAGTTTCTTCATTGTTCGCTTCCTTATAGCAACATACATCATCATCATCAAGTACCATGACTGCTGGCGAAGGTGATCATTTCTCTTCACAACTCTCGATCTTGACAGTTATTTATCATTTCTGTTGTTAACCTTTTGCAAACCATTCTCTTAAAATGTCTGGTATCTTTTCTCCTTGCTTCTCGCAATGGATTGCATAGTATCTTCCTCATTTTATGGAAAGCTGCTTTTACCCGAGCCATTCTGCACTCACCTCTTTTGTACATCTTCCGTCTGAGGTTAACAAAGTTCCCAAATATTTAAATTCATTTACCTGTTTTAATATTGTTCCACTTTTCTTTATTTTGCACTGAGGGAATGTCTTTTTCTTTGTAGTTACAATTACTACTGTCTTTTTTATATTAAGGCTGAGTCCTTTATTTTTGATATGACTACATAGGTCGCTTAATTACATAGCATTAATATAATTGGTTATGGTTAGTCGAAGGCCCCGGTATCACTGAAAACGAATTGAAATCCATAATTGCTCAACCGCCCGTGTCAGTGGAATCATCCGAATTAAAACTCTTCTCATTAAAAGATCAAAACTAATGAAAGGCAGCTACAGTCTCCATCACCGAAAGTGAACGCAGCTGAACTATCCTTCGTCATACGATATCATCACTCATGGACCTGGAATATGAGGAAACTTCTGCAAGGAACACTTTTCAGACTGAGTCTCAATAGTTCCTGCCACATATCCGCCATATTGACCGGAAGCCCGAGCAGATTAATTGTTTAATCCAGCCCCTGTTTTGTTATAATGACAGCACTAAACACAGGATGTGACACAAGACGTTAAATCGTTAAATACGTATAAGCTGACTCCAGTAAAAGATAACTATAAAAAAAAGGTAAAAGGTAAAGTACGGGCCTTGAACCGGCGTCTTAGCACGCGAGTTTCCACCCATATGTGCTCGGCCGCCTATCCAGAAATGTTCGGATATTTCTGTATAGTGTCACCTCAAGCATCGAAACTCAGATGCGAAGCGACATTCCTCACCTTCCCATGGTAATACCCTGGTACCCATTTCTGCCAACGGCTGGGTCGACCGTGGGGGTATTCTTTTTTACCAACCACGAGTACAATTCACACTGCTCCCAGCGGGAATCGAACACGGGTTGTCCGAACGCCGATAGTCCAGTCGGGTGGTTTTCCCAACTCGGCTACCGAGGTAACTATACTTGTCGTTAGTTGTCTGCTTTTAATAATGATAATGACTGTACGCATATACAGGTTGCCCCAAAATAATTACACCTATTCCGGACTGTTATTTCCTGTCATTAGTCCAGATAGTACATCACCTCAGTGCAAAATAAAGACAAGTGGAACAATATTTAAACAGGTAAATGAATTTAAATATTTGAGAACTTTGTTAACCTCAGACGGAAGATGTACAAAAGAGGTGAGATGCAGAATGGCTCAGGCAAAAGCAGCTTTCTAAAAAAAATAGGAAGATACTATGCAATCCATTTTTGACAATAGAAACAAGAAAAAGAGTTCTTAAATGCTATGTAGAGCCAGTCAACATATGGATGTGAATCATGGACAATAAGACAAAATACATGAAAATCACTGGTGGCTTCAGTAATGTGGTTTTACAGAAGAATGTTGAGAATTCCATGTACAGCTAAGAAGAGTAATGAAGATGTTCTGAAAGAGGTCAAAGCAAAAAGAGAGTTGCTTTCCAATATTAGGAAGAAACAATCATAATTTTTGGTCAAGGAAAGAGAAGGGAATATCTAGGATATATTGTGACTTCTGGAAAAAAAATAGAGGGACAAAGAGATAGAGGGAAGCAAAGAGGAAAAATACTTAAGAGAATGACTTGACAGAAGGTCAACAAAAGAAATGACAAATGCCTGTCGCGATCGAAAGTTGGGGAGAGACATGATCACCTAAGCCAACAGGCATGGTACCTGATGACGATGATGATGATGATATAAGGAACGCTTCACAAAATTGCGTGTTATCCTTGTGCAGGAGCCATGCTAATGTTCTCTGTATGTTTCCACATTAAGATATGTACTGCGTGAACTGAATAATGTGCGAATATAAATAATGAACACTTGGCATCAATTGTTGACCATTCTCACGACAGGCGTTGAATAGCCGTAAATTACGCCATTGTGTTGTTGTCTACGTCAAGCTGTGATACTTATCTCTTGTATTACGACCATATCTATTGAACTCAAACAGCACACATCAGTATTTCAATCGTTTTCTTGAAAAGATCTGAACACAGAGCACGAAGTCATTACCACCTGCTATACCCACAACCCCTGGCTGATTAATTATTGTAAAAATGGTAGGAATATACATTTTTATCAATGTTACTTCTTGCAGTGGCATGCCACTTGTTCTTCTACATTTTAAACTGCTAAAGACTCTCTAGTGACAAACGATAATTCTCAAACAGCAGAGACTGGGGACCCAGTACTTTCCCAAACAATACCGAAACCCTTGGGCCCATCTGATATGTCTCCTCATGGGAAACATAAAATACAAGAAAATAAGGAAAATATAACAGGAATCATGAAAAAAGGCACCCAATCAGACACAGAAAGAAAACACGTAACAGAAAAACACATACACTATACCTGTCCACAGGACTCTTGGTCCCACATATACACAGATGGCCCTGCTACAAATGCCACCAGAAATGGAGGGGGAGGTATGTTCTTGACACTGAATAATCAGGACGAGATCACGAAGTCAATAAAGTAAAAGTAAAGTACCCCCGTCACGCCAAGTGACGTATAGGGAAATATGGTGTTATTGACCCTATATTTTACAGATCTTCAGCACATGATTTTTGGGGTAATGTGGTCAGTATTACGCCCGTGCTGATTTACTTTTCCAGAAAAAAATCCGGTACCCATTTAAGGCTGGGTGAACCCGGAAGCCGTCGGTTGGGATCGAACCCTACCCCTTGTCCGTGGTAGTCCAGTTCACTAACCACTGAGCTATCGCGGCTCCACCAAGTCAATAGCTACTGGTAAATTCTCAAACAACTTTAAAGGAGAAACTGAGGCCCTCAGAGATGCTGCAACACTGGCTCCTCAACACAAAAATAACATGCACAATAAATTGGTGATTCTGACTGATGCACTGTCAGTACTATCAGCTCTAAAAAGACCCAAGAACAATGAACTAGATGACTTGAGAACAAACCTGGACCAACTATGCAATAACTTCCAGAGAGTAGTCATTCAGTGGATACCATCACACTGTAATATACACGGGAACGAACGCGCAGACAAATTAGTTAAAGAGGGAGGGAGATTACCACCCACAAGATAACCATCCACTCAGTTATGATGAAGCCAAATTCATCCTCAAAGGCTCGTACCATGAAAAATGGAAACGAGAACACCCAAAGCATAACGAGAGTGACGGATACCACCAACTATCAAGGAGGGATCAAGTCATCATACTTCGCCTACGCACTGGCCACAATAGAATGAGAAATCACATGTTCACCACATTCAAAATAGGTACAACCAGCCTATGCCACTGTACACTGGACAATATGACTACAAAACATGTTCTACAGGATTGCCCCCAGTACACAGACTTGAGAAGAGTAATGTGGTCCACGCCCACCTCCCTGGAAGAGAAACTATATGGGGCATCGATTTGCTTAAACAGACAGCTGACTTCATGAGAGAGTCTGGAATCCTACTCTGATTGAGTCTTGATCGCAAACAGAGAGAGAGAGAGAGAGAGAGAGAGAAACAGCAGAGATAGAATCAAAATGCAGCAAAGCTTGTCAAATCATTGGACAGTTATCACCACTATTGTCTAACAAGGAAATAACTCTAGAGGCAAAACGAGTACCATACAATACAATCTTCATCCCAACGTTGTGCTACCAATGCCAGACCTGGACCCTAGATGCAAAAAGAATTAGAAAAATAACCTCTACAGAGATGAAATGTGTTAGACAAATGACAGGAATCAGTCTGAGAGAAAAGATCAGAAATGAAGAACTGAGAAAAAAGCTAGGAATAGCCCCCCGCCGCCATAGAATATATAAGGAAACAACAGATAAAATGGTTTGGCCACGTGACCAGGCAGAAAGAACAAAACACAACACAACGAGCCTGCAACAAACGTTGTGAGAACACCAGACCCAAGGGTCGACCACGAAAAAGATGGGTCGATGGAATATTAGAAGCACTAGGAAACATAACAGCAGCAGAGGCGAACAGAAGAAGCCAAAGACCGCAAACTATATCTCAAAACGACTCTGAAAGGCAAATGAGGAAGGAAAGAAGACGAAGAAGAAGAAGAAGAAGAAGAAGAAGGAGGAGGAGGAGGAGGAGGAGGAGGACTCTCTAATAAAAACTTTACAAACAAGGACAAGTCAAAAATCTTCAACTCCAATATTAAGTCTTGTTATATGGCAGTGAAACATGAAAAGCAACGAAAATGACAGCCAGGAAGATACGGACTTTCATTAATGGATGCTTGCGCAGAATAAAAGGATGGAAACAGCAGGACAAAATCACTAACATAGAATTATGGAAATGTACCAGTCAAATACCAGTGGATAAAGAGATACAGCGAAGACGATGGTGCTGGATAGGACACACACTACGGAAGCCAACTGAGAGTATTAGACAACAGGCCCTTTTTGGAATCCCCAAGGAAAAAAGACAAAGAGTAAGACCAAAATATTCTTTGAGAAGAAGATGGAAGCAGAGAAGAATATGATGGGGAAAACGTGGAATGATCTTTAAAGAGTGGCAAGAAACAGAACGGATAGAAACGTGTTTGTTGAAGACCTATGCTCCACAGGGAGTAGAAAGTGTTTGTTGAAGACCTATGCTCCACAGGGAGTAGAAAGTGTTTGTTGAAGACCTATGCTCCACAGGAAGCAGAAAGTGTTTGATGAAGACCGATGCTCCACCGGGAACTGAAAGTGTTTGTTGAAGACCTATGCTCCACAGGGAGTTGAAAGTTTTTGGTTATTTGGTTATGGAAGGCCTCGGTATCACTGCAAACGAATTAAAATCCATAATTGCTCAACCGCCCGTGCCAGTGGAATCATCCGAATTACTAACTCATCTCCTAAACAAAGAAAGGTAGCTGTAGTCCCCACCATAGCAGTTTCAGCATACGCCAAAAGACATAAGGCGAAACCGCACAGAAAGTGAACACAGCCAACTGTTCCCTGCCATACGATATCATCATTCATCGTAAACAATTGGAATATCGAAACATGATCAAAACGGATGAGACACACAGCTCACGGTGTGCACAGAGCACTTAACTCAGTAGCTCCAGCAACAAGCCGGACTTGGAATATGAGGAAACTGCAACAAGGAACACTTTCATACTTAGATTTATTTATAAACGTTTCGACAACATACCTTCGTCAGTATGACAAGACAACAAACACATCCAAGACGAATACATAGAATTCTATTTAACTTTCGCCAGAGCCGCCTTAAAGAAAGATCGCCACGAGGTTTAAACAACTAGTTAGTATGTTACCATGTGTATTACCATTAGGAGAGTAGGGTATTGGCCAGGTTGGATTCACTTTAGCTTACGACAGCTATGAGTCTCAGCTTCTAACTTATTCGATGTTTTCTTTTGGTGGACTCTACTACCTATATATCTACTGCACTTTCGAGCCATGGGGCTGAGACCCAAATACTCTTTCTTTTTTTCTAAATTTTCTTTCTAGCTGTCTCAATCCTTGCAAAGGTCTTTTATCAAATCTCGCCATTTGTCTATGTTCTGTGCGAGCATCTCGATCTCATTGAGGAAGCTGATTCCTGCTGACTTTGCCTCTCTGATCAATGCTCTTCTCAGTGTCTCTCTGGGTCTTCCTCTTTTCCTCTTACCTGTTGTTTCCCACATGAGGGCTTGCTTTGTTATTCGGTTATTATCTCTCCTCATCACATGTCCAACATATGACCATCGTCTTTTCTTTATTACTGAAGATATTAGTGGTTGATTGGCGATTTCTCTAATTTCCTCGTTTGTTTTGAATTCGTTCCACGCTATACCAAGTATTTTCTTCATTTATTTTCAAATGCGTTCAACTTTGTTTCTCTATGTCCCCTGTTGTTTTCCAGCTCTCACATGCATATGTATGGGTTGACAGTACGTTTGATTGTGGTCCGTTAAATAAATGATATCATTCATGATCGGCTTGGATCCTCCCAACTTTCCTAGTTCCTTGTGCATTCCATTTCATTGACTATCATGTAATATTGCTTGGTGGTTTTCGTAATGTGCGGCCAATTCATCCCCTCTTTCCTGTTCTTGATGTTCGTTCCTACTGGTATTTGGGATGTTCTTGATGTTCGTTCCTACTGGTATTTGGGCTGTTCTTTCTAGAAGGGAAGAGGAGCGCGTGGCCATGCGGCGCAATCCACTGTTTCGCTGTTTCGTAGACTGAAAAGCCTACGTACCGGGTTCGAAACCCGTCGTAGAAAGAAAGGGTTTTTTCTATCGGGGATGAAATAAAAATCCTGATTCTCACACGACGTGGCGACTGATTTGACCAAGCGGCCTTTATCCCTCTAAACCTGTCGTGATCCCCACAACATACATGTATGGCCCTTTTCGTCTTGTCAGACGGTCTAGTAGAGGCTATTGTGTATTTTTTGAGGTTTTGTTTTTGTCGAACAGCTTCTCTCGTGGCTAATTCTACCAATGTTTGACAAGCACACGCGGTCACATAATGAACAAGTCAGGTCCACTGGTCCACAGGGTTTTCCATCTCTTTTCATGAGTCTTTTCTCTTCTAAGTTTTGCCTTAGCACAGTCTTAAAAGATGTACCATTCCTTATACATGCTCTCCATGATGTGCGATCACTTGCCAGATGTTCCCAGTCATATTCACAGATGGAGAAGCCATTCAGAGATGATTTACAGATATCTCTATATCGTAGTTTAGATCTGCCGATTTGTCTTTTTCCATGTGTTAGTTCACCATGTAGTATTTGCCTGGGGATGCGTTTTTCTTCCATTCGCTGGACGTGCCCCAGCCATATTAGTCTTCGACATCTGAGCATCGACATGATTGTTGGGGTCTTCGCACCTTGCAGGACAGTTCAGTTGGTTAGTTTGTCCTGCCATTTGATGTGCGTTATTCTGCGGAGACATCGCATGTGGAAGACAATTAGTCTTTTTTCCTGGTTTGAGTATGTTGTCCAGGTTTCAGATACATATAATCTAATATAAAGGTGTACAACATACACTAGCATTGGTAATATGTGTCGTCGAGATAGTAGATAGTGTATATCTACCGAAGGTTTTCACTCGTTACTTTATTTGATCATCTAATATTGAGGCATTTCTTTGTGAAAGATTGGAGTCTATTGCCTTTTGTTTCTCTCCATGTTTCGGAACCATAAAGTAGGACTTCCTTGACACTTGTGTTGAAGAACCTGATTTTATTCCGCACAGAAAGTACATTGGACCTCCACACAGGGCGATTATTTCTGATTGAGATGATATGGTGCAGAAACATGGACATTAAACAAGGAAATAGAGCGCAAAATCGAGGTTTTTTAAAATGTGCATTTTTAGAAAAATGAGGGGGAAGGAAGAGAAGACAAACCGTGAAGTTTTAAATTAGATGAAAACGAAACAAATGTAGTTACTTAACACAATCCAAATAAGCCAACTAACATGTTGAACATGTTAAAGAGACATAATACCCTACCAAAAGCCATCTTTGAGGATAAAGTACAAGATAGACTAAGCAGAGGCAGACCAAGACTAAAATGGACTGATAACATCAAAAGATGAACATATGACAACATATACTACCAAGGCAAGAAGACAGAGTAAAATGGAGCTCCATCGTAGCCAATCTCCGATGTGGAGACTGCACCCTATGAATAAAGAATCTATGCTCATACCATACAGAGATATGAAGTCAAATAAATAAAAGGTATTAAGAATTGATTTCAGTAAAAAAAAATGCATAATTTATTGATCATATATTTAGATAGGAAGTGGTGAGAAAAGGAATGAATGCTGAAAAGATGCGCTGAAATTGAGGAAATAGAGAGAGAGAGAGAGAGAGAGAGAGAGAGAGAGAGAGAGAGAGAGAGAGAGAGAGAGAGAGAAGGTCTGAGAAGAAATGTGAAAGCACAGAATAATACAATTTTTCGCAATGCTTAAAGTGCATGTCATTGTGGGATGAATCGATTGTCACGCAACAACGCTTGGCACATGATGTTGATTAGTACGACAGGTAGCAGAGAGAGAAATCTTCACAAGATAGCACACTGACAGCTTGTCCGGGTGCACGTCACACATAGTACGGTGCGCTGCTTTGTTAGATGTGTGCTCACACGCTCTGTCTGACTGCTTCCCTCGACAGTGGCTTCGGCATATGCAGTGCTTTGCTCGTGATTTCTGAGATCGGGGTCTGATAGTGGGACTTCTACGTTTATCACGTGAGGTGTACACGCGGAGTTAGATGTTTATGTGTTTGCTTGTAGAAAGTTTGGAGGGTGAGTGGAGGGCAGATGATGCTAAGAGTGAGATAAAATAATGCAGGGAGGCATGGTAAAAGAAGGGAGAGAAATTGTCGTGGTAGGAAATAAAGTGAGCAATACAGCTGGAATATAGTGTGGTGTGAGGATGAGAACTGTAGGAAATTTATGAGGAGGAAAGAGGAAACATGGAGATAGAGAAATGAAGAAACGTATAAAGTATTTATGACACAATAAGAATTACGAGAACGTGGAATAGAGAGAGAGAGAGAGAGAGAGAGAGAAAGAGAGAGAGAGTGAGAGAAGAAAGAATACGTAAGCGTGGGGGAGGAAGAAAGATGGAGATGAGAGACAGAAGAGAGGTAAGGAGGAAAAAGTTGAAATAAGTTGAACGAATGAGGAAGGAGGTTGGATAAAGAATGAGAGAAGGTGAGGAAAAAAGATAACGAAAAAAAATGAGGAAAAGGAGAGTCGACGAGAGGGGATTAGAGACAGGAAGACACAGGGAAGAAATAATGAGAACGTTTTGGATAGAGTAGGAGTCGATAAAGAGGTTAGGGAGCATGATGTTGCGTAAAGAGAAGTAGAGTTTAGATAGCCGCATCATGTTGCGTAAAGAGAAGTAGAGTTTAGAGAAAGAAAGAGAAATATTAAAAACAACGATATATTTAAAAAAAAACAAGCGAAAGAGAGAGAGAGAGAGAGAGAGAAATTGTATCAGTAATATTAATGAGTATCTTCTTGTCTCTTCTATTTTACTTATCATTTTATCATGTTATTCTTTTTCTTACTCTTCTGTTATTCTCTTCTTTCCCAAAGAGACAATATCTGCACTCACTGGTATTTGACTTGTTATTTTCCTTAATACTAAGTTAGTGATTTTGTCCTGCCTTTTCCATTTTTTATTCTGCACATCATCATCATCATCAAGTACCGTTCCTGCTGGCGTAGGTGATCATGTCTCTCCACAACTTTTGATCTCGACAGTTATTAATCATTTCCGTTGTTGACTTTCTATCAAGCCATTCTCTTAAGCTGTCTGGTATATTTTCTCTTTGCCTTTGCCTATCTTTTCCCTCTATCTCTTCGTTCCTCAATTTTCCCAGTTGTCACAATATATTCCAGCTGTTCCCTTCTCCGTAATGAGCATGCCTGGAATAACAATTAAGGGGCGCATAATAATAATAATCTAAGGTATGTTGATGATACAGTCATAATCGCTAAGAGTGAACATGAGTTACAAGAAATGCATTATAGTGAAGGAAAGCAAAAATAAAGGATCCAGTCTTAACAATAAAAAGACAGAAATAATGGTAGCAACAAAGATAAGACATCACCGCAATGCACAATAAAGACAAGTGGAACAATATTAAAACAGGTAGATGAATTTAAATATATAGGGACAATGTTAACTTCAGATGGTAGATGTACAGCAGAGATGAGATGCAGAATGGCTCAGGCAAAGGCAGCTTTCCAAAAATTGAGGAAGATAATATGCAATCCATTTTTGACAATAAAAACAAGCATTTTGCACAATATTCTTTTAATGAAAGTTTTTATCTTCATTACTGTCATTTTTATTGTTCTCCATGTTTTGTAGTCATATAATAGGACTGATTTAACACTGGAGTTGAACATTTGTATTTTTTTTCTTTATCTATTGCCTTGCCATAACTTCTTTAATGAGTGTACATTCTCATTGTGCTTACTTTTTCATTCCTCTTTTATTACATTTTTGCATTTTCTTCTTCGTCTTCTTCTTTTATATTTCGCCTCAGTTTGTTGCATTCTTCATCTGTTTTATCCTTCGCTATGTCATTACATGCGTCGTTGCGAATATTTTGCCGCGAGTTTACTGCGATATCTGCACCTCTCGTCTGCCAACAGCCGATGCTTTCCGACAAGTTCCTTGATACAATGATGATTATGATAATGCCAGACCTACTGGAACCTTGTACCCCTCATACAATATGTTAGAAAACACAGTAATAACCCGAGGCCCACACGAGGGTACACATATTCTAGGCACTAATTATGATCCTAACTCGACATGACTTACACATTCCCCAGGGGCTGCAACCGTGCTCTGCCAACAGACGTGGTTCTGTACTATTTTTTAAAAAACTGAATCCGCGTTACCAGGGCTAAAACTAAGAATAGCAAAATGTTATATCTTTCTCAATATTCCTGTGTTGTGCAGAAACATGGACATAGACAAGAAAACAGAACAGAAAATTGAAGCCTTTGAAATGTGGATTTATAGAAGAATAAGTAGAATTGTATGGGGGGAAAAAAAGAGAACAAATGATGAAAATTTAAAATAACTAAAAATGAAAAGAGAACTACTAAACACAATTAGAACAAGACAAGTGAAATCTTTGGGGCATGTTAAAAGACACAACAGCCGAATACAAGTAATATTGGAGGGGAAATACAGGGTAACAGAGGCAGACCAAGACTAACATGGAGGAGTAACATCAAAAGATAAACAGGACAGCCTATGCCAATCTGCATCATCAAAGCAAGAGACAGAGCGGAATGGCGCTCCATGGTAGCCAATCTTCGATGCGGAGGCGGCACTCAATGATGAGCTCACGTACATCTTAGCCTTTGCTTCTGTCACGGCGATTCTTCCCCAGGTCTACTTGGGCCTTCCATTTTTCCTAGTTCCTTGTGGGTTCCAGTTTATTGACTGTCTTGCATTGTTGCTTTGTATTCTTCGTAAAGTGTAGCCATTTCCTTTTCTTGATCTCTGTTCATACTGGCATATAGGTAGATCATTTCCCAAGGTGTTCATTTTATTTAGTCATCTAAGTATGTAGACTTCCGGTCAATGTGGCGGATAGGTGACAGGAACCATTGAGGCTGTGTCTGAAAAGTGTTCCTTGTTGCAGTTTCAAATATTCCAAATCCCGCTTGCTGCCGGAGCTACTGAGTTTAGTGCCCTGTGCACACCGTGATCTGTGTTTTTCATCCGGATCGTGTTACAAAGTTACAAAGTTTAAATACAGTTGTTTATAAATTCGTTATCTATTTGTGTAAGCAAGTGTGTTTTACCTTCCCAGAAAAGTAGGCAAATTAGCTGAAGCATCAACGACAAACATCTGTGGGTTATATTATTGAACATCAAATATTTGAGACATATTCACATATATATGTTTAGTTGTATTATTGAACATCAAATATTTGAGACATATTCACATATACATGTTTAGTTGTATTATTGAACATCAAATATTTGAGACATATTCACATATACATGTTTAATTGTATTATTGAACATCAAATATTTGAGACATATTCACATATACATGTTTAGTTGTATTATTGAACATCAAATATTTGAGACATATTCACATATATATGTTTAGTTGTATTATTGAACATCAAATATTTGAGACATATTCACATATACATGTTTAGTTGTATTATTGAACATCAAATATTTGAGACATATTCACATATACATGTTTAATTGTATTATTGAACATCAAATATTTGAGACATATTCACATACAAATCATGATGAAGTAAAAACTGAATATGACATCTCCTAAAACTCTCTAACTGCGATCTTTGATAATGTTTGTTATCAGCATTATTAACTACTAAAAACATCACTTATACATAAATACATATTTTTAAAAATCAAAACAGTACTTTATGTGTCTCGTGTCACAAATTGGAACCATCTCCACATAATATCAGTTGCAAGAATGAATGGGATGTTCTAGGCTCAGATCATCCTCATATAAAAATACTGCAACATTTGTAAAATTAGAACGAAAATGCGACTTTGAGATAAAAACCAACAGCTGTGAGGAATTTAATCTTGTTTTTTAAATTTAGACTGGAGACAAATAATACTAAATAAATATTTTTATGGAGGGAAACTTCCGAGGTGATAGACCATCGAGTTTTTTTGCGTTCGCCAGCTTTCACTTCTGGAGAAGTCACTAGAGACTATGAACTGAATTTTGCGTGTTAATCCGTTTTTCCCTGGCAGCCGTGTGCACAGGGTCTCTCGCCGCACAGGCAGATAACTCCGTCTTCTGAGGTGCTCATATTTTTTTCCGTCGATGGGTAATTGACGTTTCAAGCCGGGCCTCGTTGCTGAGACCAGGGTTGGTTGCCGCAGAGAGAAATTATAAATAAAAATCCACACTGGTGCAGCCGGGATTTGAACTCACAACCTCTCTGTCTAGAGACCGGCGTCTTGCCTAGAGACTAACGAAACCACCTAGATCAGCGAACCATTTCAAAGAAAGCAGTATGTTTATAACACTCGGAGAAAAAAAATAACAAATAATCAACAGAGGAAAACACACATTTTGTCCTTGTTCTTTGTGTTTTTCTCCTTCTATTGTTGATTTATTTTGATTTTTTTTTTCATGAAAATTTCCGAAAATGAGAGATGTCTTGGGCGCCGGACCTATGTCGGTGGAAGTTGCTTGCTTGTTTGCGTTCGCCCGATGACTAAAGGAGTACACCTCTTCATCATCCGCCTTTAAAAGGACGTTAAGTGGGCGTGTCTGCGTTGTGTTGTGATTTGCAGTATAAATGTGACATTTTCGCCTTTCGGTCCAACATATCCGACTTCAGCACGACATTTTTGAGTTCCGGGTTGTCTTCCCTCTTCGATTCCTAAACGCTTGGTCAGACTACACAGGTTAGTCTGTTACTAGAGGCACCACGGAGAGGTGGAGGTGGGTCTGGATGGTTCATAGATCCTGGCGCAATCCATCAGTTATGGGTCGCTGACAACTTCCAACTCTGGTGCTTTGAGGTGCGCCTTAGTTTCCGTCGGTGGAAGTGAGGGGAAGAGTTCATCGGTCCTGCATAGAGCCAGTTCTGCCTTCTGGGGGCGAATCATGGACAGTGGACAGGCAGTGAATAGACGATTGGAGACCGCGGGAATGGGATTTTTCAGAGGAGTTCTGAAGGTTCCCTGTACAGCTAAAAAGACCACGAGGAAATTCTCAAAAAGGCCAACACGAAAAGGGAGCTCCTAAAAAAAACATCAGAAAGAAACAGTCAACATTTTTCGGGCACATCATGAGAAGATAAAAGTTGGAATACTTGGTTAGAACTGGCAAAATACAGGGAAAGAGAGATCATGGACGACAAAGAGAGAAGATACTAGATAACTTAATGTCATGGCATGGGGGACGATCAACAACAGAATTGATGCGATGCATTGTGGATAGAAGATTGTGGAAGGACGTGATCGCCAACCCCAACCGGTATGACACATGATGATGATGTAAACAATACTCTTCCCCTGAAATGATTCGCCAGTCGTATAATTTGGATTGATCGATTCGATTTGATTTGTATTGCCAACATCTCTTCAAATTCCTTAATGCAATTCTCTATATCTGCAGATATGTGAGCGATCCTTACTGTTTACAACTATCAAAATGCACAGCCACAGTGTCTGGCATTTGCCCAAAGCAGATAAACGTTATAAGTAAACATGCATTATAAGTAGGCCGCTCGTTTATATGTTTAGCTGTAATGTCAGAGGCTTCATGCTTGCAACAAACAGACAGACCCAGGTATATTTGTACCTGGAGATGTAGACAAAGGGACTGCTTCAAGAAGATAAGAAGTTAATAGTTTCAACAGTCAGAGCAGGTATAGAATATGTCGTTGTCGAGACGTCTGTGCGTGCATGGTTGGGGTGGAAAGGGGGGGGGGAGAGAGGAGAGGGACCCAAGAACAGAACTTCATATCCTCTTTTCTTCTTTCTTTTCTCTTCTTTCTCCTTCTTTATGTTTTTTCTACACTCTTCTTTTTTTCATTTCACCTCCTCAAATGCTTCTTCTTCTTCTTCTTTTTTCCCCCTTTGCCCTTATCTTCTTCACCCTTGTCAATGTCATCATAATCATCATCATCAACATCTTAATTTTCTTCTTTTTCAATTCTTTCTCCTCTTCCTTCAATTGCCTTTCTCTCCTTTTCTCTTCCTTCTCCTTCTATTTTTTCAATGCTTTCTTCTCTTTCACTTCTATTCCTTTTCTTTCTTATCCTTCCTTTCAACTCTTCCCTCTCCGTCTTTTCTTTTTCTATTCTTCCATCTTCATTTTTACCTTTCTTTTCTCATCCTGCTTTTTTTCCTCATCTTTCTCTACGGCATCTTCTTCTTACTCTACTTATTTATCTTCTCTCTCTCTTTCTCTCTCTCTCTCCTCTCCTTCTTTCATTTCCATCTGCTGCCTTGCAGGAAGATTGGGGACAATCAAAGGCTAAAGAATGCAAACCTGAATAAAATGCTGGCTGAAATCGGATGCACTGAGCCACTGGCGCAGAGCACAGTGCAACGTTTTAACGAGTGTTCAATCAGAGTGGATCTGGCAGACTCTAATTGTGATGTTCTGTCTGTGGGGGCGATCAACACACTTAACCTGACAGCTGACTTCATGTGAGAGTCTGGAATCCTACTCTGATTGAGTCCTGATTGCAGAGAGAGAGAGAGAGAGAGAGAGAGAGAGAGAGAGAGAGATTTTCATAGCGTTGGCGAACTTCGGAAGACATTTTGGCTACAAAAACACTCCACAACTGGGGATTGAACCAGTTCCCTTCTGCCCTCTAGCGAGTGCTATACTTAGCCACCCATTTTATTTTTTGCCCTGAATCGTAAGATAATATAATAGACTGTTGTTGTTGTGTTACTATTGTCCAGAATCATAATAGACTGTTGTTGTAGTGTTACTATTGTCCAGAATCATAATAGACTGTTGTTGTAGTGTTACTATTATCCTGAATCATAATAGACTGTTGTTGTAGTGTTACTATTGTCCTGAATCATAAAAGACAGTTGTTGTAGTGTTACTATTGTCCTGAATCATAATAGATTGATGTTGTATTGTTGTTATTGTCCAGAATCATAATAGACTGCTGTTGTATTGTTGTTTTTGTCCAGAATCATAATATAATACAAAATAATGTCAAATGCTTCGGCACAATAATAACATCAGATGGAAGATGCACCACATACATAAAAAGCAGAATAGCTCAGGCCAAAATAGAATTTCAGAAAATGAAAAACGTTTTATGCAACAAATCTATGCCAATAGAATTGAGAAACAGAGTTCATCGATGCTATATAGAACCAATTCTGACCTCTGGAAGCGAATCATGGACAGTAAACAAACAAATTAAAAGACGACTTAAGGCCACAGAGATAGGATTTCTCATTGTGGACATTCTCATATGGAGTTAATATAAACATCAGAAAGAAACAATCAACTTTTTTCGGGCAATCATGAGAAGAGGAAAGTTGTAATACTTGGTTACAACTGGCAAAATAAAAGGAAAGAGGGATCGCGGACGACAAGGAGAGAAAATACTGGATAGCTTGGTGTCATGGCATGGATAAAGATCATCAACAGAATTGATACGATGCATTGTGGATAGAAGGTTGTTGAAGGACACGATCTCCTACGGCAACCGGTATGGAACATGATGATGATAATGTGTTGCTATTTTTTTTTCCCAGAATCGTAACATAATATACTGCTGTTGTGTTCCTGTTTATTTTCGTTTACTATTTAATTAACCTAAATTTGGCGTATTTCATAAGAATAGCTTAAGTATTGCGGAATGAAACGTGACTCGGTTTTGAAATATCGACAGTAAAGAAGAAACCAAAGAAATAAAATTGAAACTCTTGAAAATGGATTTACAGAAGAATGGTACGATTTGGCTGAATGGAGAAGAAAGACGATGATGACGGTTTGAAGCAGCAGATAATGGAGAAAGAGTTATAAGAAGTCAGTAGTGGTAAATTATATAGTGAGACAAGAAGTCAGTGTGATAAATTATATAGTGAGGCAAGAAGTCAGTAGTGATAAATTATATAGTGAGACAAGAAGTCAGTAGTGGTAAATTATATAGTGAGACAAGAAGTCAGTAGTGGTAAATTATATAGTGAGACAAGAAGTCAGTAATGTTGTCAGAAGTTGACATAAAATAAATGAAGCATTCCCAGCAACAAAGGACAACACATTATATTGGTACATGCTGACAGTAGAGAGAATTGTCCTGTTAATGACACACAACTTATTTTTCAGTCAAAGTCTACAGACAATAGGGACTACCACACTGAAATGAATAGACACATTTTTAGAGACTGGATAGAGAACACTCTACTCCCCATTCTGGATAGATCTTCATGTCTTGTAATGGACAATGCATCCTATCATAATGCGGTAGCACTGGAGGACAAAGTTCCTAATTCGTCAAGCACAAAAGATCAAATCATCACATGGCTTAGAAAAGAAAATATTTCCCTTCAAAACACCCAGTTAAAACCAGAGTTGTTGCAACTTGTTAGACAAACTAAGAAGACAAAGTTATATCAAATTGATAAAATAATTGTTAAAGTATGGTCACGCATCTCTTCGCATCCCACCTTATCATTCGCACCTCAACCCAATAGAACATGTGTGGGCTAAAGTCAAAGGGCAAGTTGCTGCACAGAACACGACGTTTAAAATGTGTGCTGTTAAAGAATTGACGCGTGATGCCCTCTCAACGATAGACATTGAGTACTGGAGAAAGTGTGACGACTATGTGCTCAGAGAAGAGGAACAATACTGGAGAAAATGTGACGACCATGTGCTCAGAGAAGAAGAACAATACTGGCAACGAGATGGATTGCATTTTGTTCAACCGATAACAATTGTTAACCTCTTAGAGACTTCTGATTCGGAATGACATATGTATGGCATGTGCACAGTTTTGTCGATGACACGCTTGCTATGTGGCAATTATGTGTGTTTGATGTTCTGGTCGTTCCATATATTTTGTTGATGACACGCCTGCTATTTGCTGACTATGTGTGTTTGATGCTCTGGTCGTTTCATATATTTTGTTGATGACACGCCTGCTATTTGACGACTATGTGTGTTTGATACATTTGTTAAAGTTTACCTATCTCTATGACAAAAATATAAAATCAAATGAAAAATTATACCCGCTTCAATGTGAAACGCATGCTGAATTCGGATGTGTCAGGCCGAAAGGCGCAAATATCATAGTTATACTGTAAACCACAACACAACGCTGACACGCCCACTTAACGTCCTTTAAGGGCGGATGATGAAGAGGGTACTACTTCTTCTTCTTCTTCTATCCTTCCTCTGCTGCCGTTGGCATCGAGGGGAGAATTATCTGCGATTCTTTGCTCTTCTGTTGGCCTCTTCTGATGTTATTCCTCCTAGTGACTCTATTATTCCCTTTATCCATCTCTTTCTCGGTCTTCCTCTTAATCTGGCGTTTTCGTAGCATTTATTTAAGGCTCTCTGAGTCATTGTTAGTTCTTTTTGTCTTGTTATGTGGCCGAACCAATTTATCTGTTGTTTCTTTATGTATTCGATGGTTGGTTCAATTTCGAGTTTCTTCCTCAGGTCAGTGTTTCTTACTCTGTCCCTTAAGCTGTTTCCTTAACTACTTTCATATATTGCCTAGACTAATCATGACAAATCACTACTTAATATTTATAGCTAACGTAATAAAGAAAGGGCTCAATCTGAATAGTAAGAAAACAGAAGCAATGGTCATATCAAAGAAACAATCATCACCAGCATACAGCATAAAAATAAACAGGACAAATTTGAAACAAGTGCAACGCGTCAAATACTTGGGCGCAATAATAACATCGGATGGAAGATGCACCACAGAAATAAAAAGGGGAATAAGTCAGGCCAAAATAGCAGTTCAGAAAATGGTGGTCGGTAGCGTTCGCCCGATGACTAAAGAATTCTAGAGTATTCGTAGACTGTAGAATTCCTCTTCGTCATCCGCCCTTAAAAGGACGTTAGGTGGACGTATCTGCGTTGTGTTGTGGTTTGCAGTATAAACTGTTATATTTGCGCCTTTCGGCCCAACACATTCGACTTCAGCACGACATTTTTGAGTACCGGGTTGTCTTCCCTCTTCGATCCCTGCTCGCTTGGCCAGACTAGACAGGTTAGTCTGTTACTGTAGGCACCGCGGAGAGGCGGAGCAGGGTCTGGATGGTTTTGGTTCACCGATCCTGTCGCAAGCCATCAGCTATGGGTCGCTGACAACTTCCAGCTCTGGTGCTGGGAGGCGCGCCTTTGGTCTATAAGAAACTGTTCATTTCAGAAAATGAAAAATATCTTATGCAACAAATCTATATCAATAGAAATGAGAAAGAGAGTTCATCGGTGCTATATAGAACCAATTCTGACCTGTGGAAGCGAGTCATGGACAGTGGACAAACAAATGAAAAGACGATTAGAGGCCACAGAGATGGGATTTCTCAGAAGAATGTTGAAAGTTTCATGAACAGCTAAAAAGACCAATGAGGAAGTTCTCAAAGAGGCCAACACAAAAAGGCAGCTCCTAAAAAACATCAGAAAGAAACAATCAACATTTTTCGGGCACATCATGAGAAGAGGAAAGTTGGAATACTTGGTTACAACTGGCAAAATAAAAGGAAATTGTGGTCGTGGACGACAAAGAGAGAAAATATTAGATGGCTTGGTGTCATGGCATGGAAAGCAGTCAACAACAGAACTGATACGATGCACTGTAGATAGAAGATTGTGGAAGGACATGATCGCCTACCCAACCGATATGGCACATGCTGATGATCAAGAGGTACACTCCTTTAGTCATCGGGCGAACGCAAGGAAGCAAGCAAGCAAGGAAGCAAGCAAGGAAGCAAGCAAGCAAGGAAGCAAGCAAGGAAGCAAGCAAGCAAGGAAGCAAGCAAGGAAGCAAGCAAGGAAGCAAGCAAGGAAGCAAGCAAGCAAGGAAGCAAGCAAGGAAGCAAGCAAGCAAGGAAGCAAGCAAGGAAGCAAGCAAGGAAGCAAGCAAGGAAGCAAGCAAGCAAGGAAGCAAGCAAGGAAGCAAGCAAGCAAGGAAGCAAGCAAGGAAGCAAGCAAGCAAGGAAGCAAGCAAGCAAGGAAGCAAGCAAGGAAGCAAGCAAGCAAGGAAGCAAGCAAGCAAGGAAGCAAGCAAGCAAGGAAGCAAGCAAGCAAGGAAGCAAGCAAGGAAGCAAGCAAGCAAGGAAGCAAGCAAGGAAGCAAGCAAGGAAGCAAGCAAGCAAGGAAGCAAGCAAGGAAGCAAGCAAGCAAGGAAGCAAGCAAGGAAGCAAGCAAGCAAGGAAGCAAGCAAGGAAGCAAGCAAGCAAGGAAGCAAGCAAGGAAGCAAGTAAGCAAGGAAGCAAGCAAGGAAGCAAGCAAGCAAGGAAGCAAGCAAGCAAGGAAGCAAGCAAGCAAGGAAGCAAGCAAGGAAGCAAGCAAGCAAGGAAGCAAGCAAGGAAGCAAGCAAGCAAGGAAGCAAGCAAGGAAGCAAGCAAGCAAGGAAGCAAGCAAGGAAGCAAGCAAGCAAGGAAGCAAGCAAGGAAGCAAGCAAGGAAGCAAGCAAGCAAGCAAGGAAGCAAGCAAGCAAGCAAGCAACCAAGCAAGCAAGCAAGCAAGCAATGTGATAAGGATACGCCTTTGGCTTGCCATTGTTTGAAAAATTAGCGTAATTTACAGTAAAATCTAATGTTTAGAGCACACGGTTTAATAATTTCCTAAAATTATATAACAAAAAATAATGTGTGCAAAATTCAGACTACCTTTGTACTTAGAGATATAGCTCAGTGGTTAGTGAACTGGACTACAATGGACAAGGGGTAGGGTTCGATCCCAACCGACGGCTTCCGGGTTCACCCAGCCTTTAATGGGTACCGAATTTTTTTCTGGGAAAGTAAAGCGGCACGGGCGTAATACCGACCACATTACCCCAAAAATCATTTGCCGAAGGTCTGTAAAATTCATGGTCACTAACACCATATTCCCTATTCACCACCTGGCGTGACGGGGGTACTTTACTTTTACTTTACTTTGTACTTAAATGTTATAAAATCTAAAGGTCGGTGAAAAAATTAGATTTCATGAAAAAGAATTACAGAAATTCATCAAAAAGTTTCCGAGATAATTAATCAACTCTGTGGGCACGAATTTGTGAACGAATTATAGCAGTGTAAATTTACATAACATGATAATAAGTTACAGGGTGCTAAATTACGGACAGATAAGAAGTGTGTAGTGCTAAATCAAATAAAAAGATGGGAAGTCAAGAGTGCTAAATCAAAGAGAATCAAAGAGAGAAAGAGAGAGAGAGAGAGAGAGAGATAAAAAGTCATCAGGTTTAAAGTTAAATAATCATATAAAGCGATAATAATTCAGCAGTGCGAAGTCAGAGAGAGGAAGAGAGAGAGAGAGAGAGTGAGAGATAATTAACATTAAAACATATAAAACTGTCAACAGTGTTAGTATAGATAAAGATATAAAACTGTCAACAGTGTTAGTATAGATAAAGATATAAAACTGTCAACAGTGTTAGTATAGATAAAGATATAAAACTGTCAACAGTGTTAATATAGATATAGATATAACACTGTCAACAGTGTTAATATAGATATAGATATAAAACTGTCAACAGTGTTAATATAGATATAGATATAAAACTGTCAACAGTGTTAATATAGATAGAGATATAAAACTGTCAACAGTGTTAATATAGATAGAGATATAAAACTGTCAACAGTGTTAATACGATAGCATGATAAAATATATTTTTTCTCTCTCTCTCAATCTCACTCTCTCTCTCTCTCTCTCTCTCTCTCTCTCTCTCTCTCTCTTTCTTTCATCACTTCCCCTACCACTTCTTGTGTCAATAGTGATACACATTTCTGTTTTTTGCTCATCTGACATTACCCGTTGTCCATTATTTTGCAGCATTTCTTGTTATCAATCCGTCTTAGTTTGGGTCTACTACAAGCTTGTCTACCGTTTCCTCTTTTATGTTTTTTGTTTGGTGTAGAATCTCCTGGCATTCTTTCCAAATGAGCAGACCATTTCATTGATTGTTTTTGTATGTAGTCCAGAGTTGATTCAATACCCTATTTCTTACGACATCATTTATAATTCTATCTATAGAACCATAATCATCGTTAATTCTGATAAGGAGAAAGTAGAGCCATCATCGTTAATTTAAATAGAGAGATAAAACAGTCAAAATCGTTAATTTAGACGGAGACATAAAAAACATTAATGTTAATTTTGATAGAGAGATAATAAAGTCAACATTGTTAAATAAGATGAAAGATGATAAAGTCAACATCGTTAATTTAGATAGGGAGATAAAACAGTCAACAATGTTAATTTAGATACAGAAATAAAACAAAGTCAACATTGTTAATTTAGATAGGGAGATAAAATAGTCATCGTTAATTTAGATAGAGTGATACAAAGAGTCAACATAATTAATTTAGATACAAAGATGACAAAGTCACATCGCTAATTTAGATAGAGAGATAAAACAGTGAACCGTGTTAAAATTAATTTAGAACAAGACCACTGTCAAAGGAAGAACAGTAGAGAGCTGTTTCTTTATCGTTTCCTCTCACTCACACACACCCTCGCATATTTCACTCATTACCCGTTCCTTTCTCTCCTTCCCCATAATTTGTTTACTAGAATGTTTAACATTTCCTGGAATGTTGTTATTACTGGGGAAGCTATCTATTGCCTATCACAACCGCGTCGAGCCTCAGAAGTTGATGACGTGAGCTGATACTTAAACGTTTGGACATTATCCAGAGCTAGGAATCCGTGAAGCCAACGAGCTACGAGTTTCGCAACTATGGCCCTCGCCAGCGTGCTCGTTCATCAACTGTAATGTCTTTTATGTCAGCTCTCGTTTTCATGATCAAAACAACAAACACACTCTTCGAGTGGCATTTTTTTTTAAACTACGAATATTAGCGTTCTTTATTTAGGAATATAGAAAGAGCGTATTATTGTGATTTACGACTTGTTTCAAAAATGTTTTGCCATTTAAAAAAAAATAAAATCATTGCCTCATTTTTGGAGCGCGTTGGGAGGGGCGGGGACACCAAAGATCTGGAAAATAAAGACAACAAGACTTCCGGTCAATATGGCGGATAGGCGACAGGAACTGTTTAAGGCTGTTTCTGAAAAGTGTTCCTCGTTACAGTTCCCTCATATTCCAAGTCCGGCTTGCTGCAGGAGCTACTGAGTTAAGTGCTATATGCACACCGTGAGCTGTGTGTTTCATCCGTTTTGATCGTGTTTCGATTCTCCGATTGCTTACGATGAATGATGATATCGTATAACGGAGAACAGATGGCTGTGTTCACTTTCTGTACGGTTTCGTCTTATGTCTTTTGGCGTGTGCTTAGGCTGCTATGATGGGGGCTAAAGCGTCATTCGTTTGGAAGATGAGATACTAATTTGTATGAATCCACTGGCACTGGCGGTTGAGCAATTATGGATTTTAATTCGTTTACAGTGATACCGGGGCCTTCCATAACCATAACATAAGGCAACATGAACAGTGATATATACTATGCCTAGCGTTCTCCTGTTAAGTGAACTTAAACGCGTTGTGTCCCTTTAGTGTGTTCACAAATGTTTTTTTGTTGTTTTTGTTTTAAATGTTTATCTCAGCATTCTTAATCTTCGTGATGCTGTGTGACGTCATTTAGGGCTCGTAGTATTTTTCACCACCCATCTTGGCTAGATGTTTGGTCATATCTAAATGAATCCATGCCTGCCAACTTTGCTTCTCTTATAAGTATTCTTTTAAATGTCTCTCTCTCTCTCTCTCTCTCTCTCTCTCTCTAGGTCTTCCTCTTTTCCTGTATTCTGATGTACCCCATAGAAGAGCCTGTTTTGAAATTATCTCGTTATATCTTCTCAGCACATGTCCGACATATGTCCAACTTCTATTCCTAATTGAAGTTAAGATCGTTGGTTGCACGGCCATTTCTCTTATCTCTATTTTATTCTTTAATTAATTTCATTGTGCAAAGAGTATTCTTCTTAGGCATTTGTCTTCAAAACCGTTTAGTTTTCTCTTAATCTCTTTTGTTGCTTTCCAACTTTGATATGTGTAGGTAATGGTTGATAATAATTTCTATCTATCTATCTATTGACCTTTCGAGCCGTAACCGGCCCATAGGGCGTAGACCAAGATACACCTTCTCCTATATGAATTTTTGTTCTAGCAGTTTTCTTTTAAAGATATTTTATCAAATCTCGCCATCTGTCTCTGTTCTGTGCAAGCAGTTCTATCTCATTGAGGGAGCCGATTCCTGCTGCTCTTGCCTCTCTCATCAATGTTCTTCTCAGTGTATAATAATTTAGGGTTAGTTAAATATTCTAAGTTTTTTGCTTTGGTTCAGCTTTAGTAAAGTACAAATAAAAATATATGGGAACAATGTTAACCTCAGATGGTAGACGTGTAACAGAGGTGAGATGGTAGACGTGTAACAGAGGTGAGATGGTAGACGTATAACAGAGGTGAGATGGTAGACGTGTAACAGAGGTGAGATGGTAGACGTGTAACAGAGGTGAGATGGTAGACGTGTGACAGAGGTGAGATGGTAGACGTGTAACAGAGGTGAGATGGTAGACGTATAACAGAGGTGAGATGGTAGACGTGTAACAGAGGTGAGATGGTAGACGTACAACAGAGGTGAGATGGTAGACGTGTAACAGAGGTGAGATGGTAGACGTGTAACAGAGGTGAGATGGTAGACGTGTAACAGAGGTGAGATGGTAGACGTGTAACAGAGGTGAGATGGTAGACGTGTAACAGAGGTGAGATGGTCGACGTACAACAGAGGTGAGATGGTCGACGTACAACAGAGGTAAGATGGTAGACGTGCACCAGAGGTGAGATGGTAGATGTACAACAGAGGTAAGATGGTAGACGTGCACCAGAGGTGAGATGGTAGATGTACAACAGAGGTAAGATGGTAGACGTGCACCAGAGGTGAGATGGTAGATGTACAACAGAGGTAAGATGGTAGACGTGCACCAGAGGTAAGATGGTAGACGTGCACCAGAGGTAAGATGGTAGATGTACAACAGAGGTGAGATGGTAGACGTGCACCAGAGGCGAGATGGTAGATGTACAACAGAGGTGAGATGGTAGATGTACAACAGAGGTGAGATGGTAGATGTACAACAGAGGTGAGATGGTAGATGTACAACAGAGGTGAGATGGTAGACGTACAACAGAGGTGAGATGGTAGATGTACAACAGAGGTAAGATGGTAGATGTACAACAGAGGTAAGATGGTAGATGTACAACAGAGGTAAGATGGTAGACGTGCACCAGAGGTGAGATGGTAGATGTACAACAGAGGTGAGATGGTAGACGTACAACAGAGGTAAGATGGTAGATGTACAACAGAGGTAAGATGGTAGACGTACAACAGAGGTAAGATGGTAGATGTACAACAGAGGTTAGATGGTAGATGTACAACAGAGGTGAGATGGTAGACGTACAACAGAGGTGAGATGGTAGATGTACAACAGAGGTGAGATGGTAGATGTACAACAGAGGTAAGATGGTAGATGTACAACAGAGGTGAGATGGTAGATGTACAACAGAGGTAAGATGGTAGATGTACAACAGAGGTGAGATGGCAGATGTACAACAGAGGTGAGATGGTAGATGTACAACAGAGGTGAGATGGTAGATGTACAACAGAGGTGAGATGGTAGATGTACAACAGAGGTGAGATGGTAGATGTACAACAGAGGTGAGATGGTAGATGTACAACAGAGGTGAGATGGTAGACGTGTAACAGAGGTGAGATGGTAGATGTACAACAGAGGTGAGATGGTAGATGTACAACAGAGGTGAGATGGTAGATGTACAACAGAGGTGAGATGGTAGATGTACAACAGAGGTGAGATGGTAGATGTACAACAGAGGTGAGATGGTAGATGTACAACAGAGGTGAGATGGTAGATGTACAACAGAGGTGAGATGGTAGATGTACAACAGAGGTGAGATGGTAGATGTACAACAGAGGTGAGATGGTAGATGTACAACAGAGGTGAGATGGTAGATGTACAACAGAGGTGAGATGGTAGATGTACAACAGAGGTGAGATGGTAGATGTACAACAGAGGTGAGATGGTAGATGTACAACAGAGGTGAGATGGTAGATGTACAACAGAGGTGAGATGGTAGATGTACAACAGAGGTGAGATGGTAGATGTACAACAGAGGTGAGATGGAAGATGTACAACAGAGGTGAGATGGTAGATGTACAACAGAGGTGAGATGGTAGATGTACAACAGAGGTGAGATGGTAGATGTACAACAGAGGTGAGATGGTAGATGTACAACAGAGGTGAGATGGTAGATGTACAACAGAGGTGAGATGGTAGATGTACAACAGAGGTGAGATGGTAGATGTACAACAGAGGTGAGATGGTAGATGTACAACAGAGGTGAGATGGTAGATGTACAACAGAGGTGAGATGGTAGATGTACAACAGAGGTGAGATGGTAGATGTACAACAGAGGTGAGATGGTAGATGTACAACAGAGGTGAGATGGTAGATGTACAACAGAGGTGAGATGGTAGATGTACAACAGAGGTGAGATGGTAGATGTACAACAGAGGTGAGATGGTAGATGTACAACAGAGGTGAGATGGTAGATGTACAACAGAGGTGAGATGGAAGATGTACAACAGAGGTGAGATGGTAGATGTACAACAGAGGTGAGATGGAAGATGTACAACAGAGGTGAGATGGAAGATGTACAACAGAGGTGAGATGCAGAATAGCTTAGGCAAAGGCAGCTTTAAAAAAAATGAGGAAGATAATATGCAATTTATTTTTGACAATAAAAACAAGAGAAATAATTCTTAAATAGTATGTAGAGCCAGTTTTAACATATGGATGTGAATCATGGACAATAGGATAACAGACAAGAAGATCACGGAAGCTGTAGAAATGTGGTTTTACAGAAGAATGTTGAGAATACCATGGGCAGCTAAGAAAAGTAATGAAAGCGTTCTGAAAGAGCCCAGAGCTAAAAGAGAAGTAATATCCAATAATAGGAAGAAACAATCATCATTTTTGGTCATGTTATGAGAAAGAAACAGCTGGAATATATTCTAACAACTGGAAAATTAAAGGACGAAGAGATAGAGGGAAGCAAAGAGAAAAGTTACCAGACAACTTAAGGGAATGGCTTGGGAGAAGGCCAACAACTGAAATGATAAATAACTGTCGAGATCGAAATTTGTGGAGAGACATGATCACCTACGCCAGCAGGCACGGTACTTGATGATGATGAAAGTAAGCATTTTTGAAAGTACATTTATTTATATTTATTTCATCGTCACTTACATGTCACATCTCATTCCCTCCTATCAGGTAATTAGGAAAGATTTGTGCTTCTTCGAGAAACGCAAATATATCGAAATCCTCGCTAGGTGACGACAATCTGTGAGGTTTACAGATTATATTGTGGTAGCTTCCACCTGACCATTAAAAATAAAGCATTTCACGTTACTTTTAAGAAAATCCTTTAAAAAAAACTTCCACATAAGGAACGTGTATATTCAAAGCCTTCCTGTTCAACCAGCCTTTAATGGGTACCGGCATTTTTTTTCAGGGAAAGTAAAGCGGCATGGGCGTAATACCGACCACATTATCCCAAAAATCATGTGCCGAAGGTCTGTAAAATTTATGGTCACTAACACCATATTTCCTATACGCCACATGGCGTGACGGGGGTACTTAACATTTTTTTTTTTTTTAAATATATATTCAAATGCGCTGAAAAATGAAGTCACTGCCTCGTTTTCGGAGTCAGTGTGCAGTGTTCAGTGGCGTTTCTTAACAAAACGTTTGTGATGTGGTTTAATTGAGATGGCGTTGAAACTTATTATAATTGTTTTCAAGAACATTACACAGAAATTATATATATATATATATATATATATATATATATTTATATATATATTTTTATATATTTTTTTTTTTTTGGGGGGGGGGGGCTTCGGTAGCCTTGTTGGCTGGTGAATTGAAAACCACCCGACTAAGTTACCGACGTTAGGACAACTCGTGTTCGATTCCTCTGAAAGCAGTGCGAATTGTAATAGTGGTTGGAAAAAATACCCCAGCGGTTGACCCAGCCGCTGGCAGAAATGGGTACCAGGGTAGTGCTATGGGGTGGTGGGTAATGCCGCCTCGCATCGTGAGTTTCGATGCTTGAAGCGACACTATCCAGAAGTCTCCAAACACTTACGAATAGGCGGCTGAGCACATGTGGGTGAAAACTTGTTCGCTTTAACGCAAATTCAAGTCTCGCACTTGACATAGCTACACCCAGTAGAAGGTTCACACTCTACTCAACACATATTGACAAGATAAAAAAATATATATAATTTATCTATTCGTTTATTGAGTTCCGTCACCGAATAGAAAGTTGGCTACCATGGAGCGCCATTCCGCTCTGTCTCTTGCTTTGATGGTGCAGGTTGTCATAGGCTAACTTGTCAACATTTTCATGTTACTCGTCCATGTTAGTTTTGGTCTGCCTATTTTACCTTGTATTTTACCTTCCAAGACTACTTTTCGTAGCCTACGATGTCTTTTAACATGGCCAAAAAATCTCATTTGTTTTGTCTCATTTAATTTTGTTTAGTAGTTCTCTTTTCAATTTTAGTTGTTTTAAAGCTTCATTATTTCTTTTCTTTTTTTCTATCCAATTCTTCCTCTTCTTCTATAAATCGAAATTTCAAAGGCTTCAATTTTCTGTTCTGTTTTATTGTCTAATGTCCTTGTTTCTGCACTATACAGGAATGTGGAGAAGATATATTATTTTGTCCTACACTTAGTTGTAGCCCAGGTGTTATTTGTTTTGATGTTTGTATATTTTTCATGGCATTAAAATTACTTTTTGCCATTCCTAATCTTTTGTTTATTTCAATTTTACATTTTCCATCACTGGTTATAGTATGTCCAAGGTAGTTGTAGCTCTGAACTGTCTCCAGATCTATTCCTTCAACTTTGATATCCACTTGTGGGTTTTGAGTATTTTCTTTGTTTATGATTATGATTTTAGACTTTTTGATATTCATATCTAGTCCATATTTTTTGCTTGTCATGTTTATTTCATTGTTGTTGATCTTTATGATTTTCTGTTAGTAGTACAGTATCATCAGCATATCTTAGGTTATTGATTATCTTTCCATTAATGTTTAGGCCTGGCATCTCTGTTATGTTTTTAAAAGATTTGCTCAGTGTATAGTAAGTCCAGGGCACATGGTCCTTACGTTCCATGTGCCAAGTTTAAACATTGGTGCTTTCTTCCTCATTTCACTTTGCCTACTCTGCCTGGGCACAGGATATGGAGATAGTGCTTTACCCAGTCGCACTATCCCCCTCACGACTTCGTTTTTTCACTGTCAATTAATGTTCAGAAGACAGTAATACTAAATCAAGGTGACTTCAAACCTCTATCTATTACTCTAAAAGACTGCCCACTAGAATCAGTACAGAAATTTACATATCTTGGATCCACAGTTACGCAAACCATCTCTCTTGATGAAGAAATAAACTGTCGAATTGGTAAGGCAGCTACGACCTTCGGCAAACTCACAAAAAGGGCATGGAACAACACGAAACTAACTCAAAAGACTAAACTCTTAATATATCAAACTTGTGTGCTTAGCACTCTACTATATGGATCCGAAACCTGGACAACATACTCAAACCAGGAAAAAAGACTAAATGTCTTCCACATGCGATGTCTCCGCAAAATAATGCACATCAAATGGCAGGACAAAATAACCAACTTAACTGTCCTGCAACGTGCTAAGACCCTAACAATCATGTCGATGCTCAGAAGTCGAAGGCTAAGATGGCTGGGGCATGTCCAACGGATGGAAGAAAAACGCATTCCTAGGCAAATACTATATGGCGAGCTAAAACACGGAAAACGACAAATCGGCAGACCTAAACTACGATATAGAGATATCTGCAAATCATCTCTGAAAGACTTCTCCATCTGTGAAAACGACTGGCAACATCTGGCAAGTGATCGCACATCATGGAGAGCATGTATAAGGAACGGTATAACAACATTTGAGACTGTTCTAAGACAGGACTTAGAAGAGAAGAGACTCATGAAAAAGGATGGTAAACCCTGTGGACCAGCGAGCCTGACCTGTTCATTATGTGACCGCGTGTGTTTGTCAAACATTGGTAGAATTAGCCACGAGAGAAGCTGTTCGGCAAAAACAATACCTCAAAAAAATACGCAATAGCCTCCACTAGACCGTCTGACAAGACGAAAAGGGCCATATATATCAGTGTATAGATTGAACAAGCTTGGTGATAGGATGCATCCCTTTCTTACTCCTCTTTTTATATCAATGGGTGTAGAGCTATCTTTGTTATGTTTTATTATTGCTACTTGCTCCCAGTATAAATGACATAGTCGCATGTCCATATCATCTAGATGTATCTCTTTTAGGCAGTCTATACGCTGTTTATGGTGTATTTTTTGTATAAGCTTTGGTGTAGTCTATGAAGCAGGCATATATTGGTTTGATTACTTCTATGTACTTTTCGATTAATATCCTTATGCAGACTATGGCTTCTTTTCTCACACTGTTTTTCCTAAATGCAAATTGTTGTTCTTCTAATTCAATATCGATTTTATTCTAAATCTTACCTTGTATAACGTTAGCAAGATATTTGTTGCATGGCTCATTAGGCTTATTGTTCTAATATCACTGCACTCAACCGCACTGAAAGTTGATATTTTTAGCTCATTTGGTATGCATCCTGTATGGTATATGTCGTTTTATATGTCTGTGATCACTTCAATGCCACAATCTTCTAATGCCGTTATGATCTTTATATGTATGTTGTCAGATCATGCAGCTTGTCCCTTTTTCGTTGTTTGTTTACATTTTTATAATTCCAATATTAAGATTTTATCGTCTAATGTACATTTTATAATAGGTTTGAAATAATTGTGTTATATCCCTGCCATCTGTTGATTATATTTTTGTTGTCTGTTATAACATTTCCTTTTATATTTACAATACATTCACTTTCTGTGGCTTTGTTATTTTTACAACCCTTTCTGTTTATTTATGTGTGCATCTATGTTAAATTTTGTTTATTTTCCTTAGTTTCGATTTCTTGACAACTTTGATTGAGCCAGTATTATTTTGTCTTTCTTGCACATTTTGCGTATTTAATTATCTAATTTGTTGTAGTGGATAGTGTTCTTCGCTTGTCTTCTTTCTTCCATTTTTTTCCCATGACGGCATCATTTATACATTATTTTTGTTTTCGTTATTTTCCTTTTTGGGTAAGATGTCACAAGTAGAAACTTGAATGCTTTTTTATATTTTTTAAAATTCCTTTCATTTGGTTGTAACTTTTTCATCAGGATTTTCTCTTCTGTACTGCTCAATCCCTTCTTCTAGCAGCCTCTGATATCTGTTCTTTACTTGTATTATATCTTTAACGTCTTTTTTATTTCAAGCTGTTACGTCTATGGTATTGATGAATTAGTCTTTTGTTTGTTTCTCTCTAGTTTGACTTTCATTTTAATCATTACAGGATTGTGATCTGAGTTAATATCTGCTCTTGGATAGGTTTTGGCTTTCATGACGCTGTTGCGGAACCTATCTTTTATCATCATGTAGTCTATTTGATTCCTCTTCCTCTTATTATTATATATAATTCGATCTATCTGAAACAAAAAACGGTTAAACAGCCTTTTCTTCTTGATAGGACAGGGGATGAGCACAGGAAATAAATTTCGCCGAAGGAGACAAAGTATGAGAAAATATTGAGCATTATTAAGTTATTTGAGTTATTGAGTTGCGGGTCATCATCATTGCACTCCGAACATGTCCATAGGTGCTCAGAACACCTCACCAGCAAGTCTCGCAGTGTCCAGCGACTGACGACTTTACTTTACTTTATTTTTTATTCTGCCTGCCGAGCGTGCTGTAAATGCTCATGCACTCTTTTAGTGAGAAGCACGGCCTGCTTTAGCCCGAACAGTCGCATCAACCATGAGCCAAAAGTCCAGAAATATTTACCGATGAATTTTACCAGAAAAATGATTTCAGTAACCCAAACTGACTGACTACCCCGCTTCTAGTATACTAATCCTTGCATCGCATCAGAATCATTATTCCATAACCCGTCACTCCGGAATGTTGCCAGACGATCGTTCTTGAGTGTGCTATTATCAAACCAAATAATGCAATCACACAGCTCTCTTGCACACAGCTCTCTTGCAACTCCAGCCCTTGCAACCGCAGTTCTTGCAACCGCGGTTCTTGCAAACGCAGCTCTTGCTACCACAGCTCTTGCAGCCACAGCTATTGCAGCCGTAGCTCTTGCAACTCCAGCCCTTGCAACCGCAGCTCTAGCAAACGCAGCTCTTGCTACCACAGCTCTTGCAACCACAGCTGTTGCAGCCGCAGCTCCTGCAACCACAGCTGTTGCAACCGCAGCTATTGCAGCCGTAGCTCTTGCAACAGCAGCTCTTGTAACCGCAGTTCTTGCAACCACAGCTCTTGCAGCCGCAGCTGTTGCAATCGAAACTCTTGCATCCGCAGCTCTGCCATTAACCAGAAATCGACAGTCCAAAACATATACTTTTAGTATTTTGATTTACTAGCACTTTTAACGTTTAATTAACAAACCAGAAGGTGTGACTTTGCAATTTATTCTACTATAATATTTGCATTAACCAGAAATCGATAGTCCATAATATGCCACCTCCATGTTTTTAACCAGAATAGCGAGTATTAACGTTAAACTAACAAACTAGCAAAATAAATAGATCTATCTATCTTTCGTTCGCCTGAAGTATTGTCTATATCTGCAATGTCGTTTCCTGTATAAATTTTACTGTCTTTTGTAATTCTTGCAGTGGCCCATATAGTTTTGTCTGTAGTGTTGTATCTATGGGCCAATGGATTTTCCTCAGTCTACTATATTCAGTGCAGTCTTGAAGTATGTGTTCAGCAGTCTGGGGTGCCTGTCCACATGTACAAGTAGTTGATGTGCCGATCTTGAATTTTGTATACATGTGACTATGGAGTCGATTGTGTCCTGTTCTTAGGCGTATAATGATAACTTGTTCATATCTATTCATATTATGAAAGGCATCCTGATATGGGGCTTGTGGTCCTCTGATTGATTTGATTATCTGTTTCTTATGATGGTATGTAACTGGTGTATCTAGTTGTGTGCCTGTTGAACCTTCCTTTGCCAACTGATCTGATTTCTCATTTCCTGGTATTCCACAGTGAGACGGGATCCACTGCAGGGCAACCCTGTGGTGCTTGCAGAGTTCAGTCAATAAGGTCTGCAGATGTGGTAATTTTCTGGATTGTAGTGCCTGGAGTACTGATCTTGCATCTGTCAAAAACACTACAGGCTGTGGGCTAAGATTACTGTTCAGCAGTTTTTCTATTGCCAACTTTATTGCTTGTATTTCTGCATCATAATTGTGACAATATTTCCCTGTTGCTATTTTATCCATATCCCTAGTGTTATTTGGGTACTCTATATATGCACCTGCTCCCCCATTCTTTACTGCATTCTGTGCTGATCCATCTGTGTACACACGAATCCATAGGTCTTGTGGGTATTCTTCATCCAGGAAACTGAGAGCTATTGTTTTTCGCTGTAGACTATTTTGTTCCTCTTTGTCAACTATTCCTTTCACTTCTGTCCGTATTTGAACTGATAATCCTGATTCATCTGTCCAGGGAGTCTGTTCTGGTATGGGCAGAAGGGGTTTAACAACTCTTGGCATGTCTGGTGTTTGTCTACTAATACGCTTGGCTTGGTGGATAAAGCTGCTTCTCTTAAGTCGTCCCAATGCAAGATTTTGGAATCTGTCCTTCATTGGATGTCTCGGCATGCATACAAATTTTTCTGCCTGTATCAGCACCTTTGTGTCTCTCCGTTCTCTCAGTGCTGGTATCCTCCACAATTTCTCCATCTCCAATATTGGTGTTGATTTCATTGCTCCTGTGATGACCCTAAGTGCCTGGTTTTGTACTTTATCCAGTTCTTGCAATGTGGTGTTTGATGCTGAGCACCATGCGGATGATCCATATTCTAAATGTGGGCGTATACTCTGTTGGTAAACTTTACTGAGTATTTTCCCACTCGCACCCCATGTGGTTCCACACAACTTTCTTAGAATAGCCAATTTTCTCCTTGCTTTTTGGGTTGCCCTATTTATCTGCTGTTTCCAAGATAGTTTGTTATCAAATGTAACTCCGAGATATGTAGCTTGTATGTCTTCTTTCACAGGCTCATTGTTTATGTAGATGGCTCCTGCTTTTTGTTTTGGGGAGAGTGTGAAAAGTGTAGTACTGCATTTGTCTGTATTGATGCTGATACACCATCTATTTGTCCATGTATTCAGTGCATTCATAGCTCTTTGTAGCAATTTGGAGGCCACTGTTGCATACTCCTCTGTGCACCACATTACCAAGTCATCTGCATACATTGCCACTTTGATGCCATGTGGTAGTTCAGTAACTAGGTCATTGATGTAGATCAGAAAAAGTGTTGGAGATAGTACCCCTCCTTGTGGAACGCCCTGGCGCAATAAGACCTTCTTACTCTTAAGACCATCCAGTTGCACTCTGGCTCTCCTGTTATGCAGGTATGCTTTGACCCATTTGTACATCCTGCCATTTACTCCATAATTTCTCAGTTTCTTCAGAAGCCCTTCCTTCCATACCTTATCAAATGCTTTCTTTAGGTCTATCCATGCTGCTAGTACCAGTTTCTTTTCTTGAAACGCATCTTCGATTTCCTGGGAAAGATAGGTTGCTTGATCTTCGGTAGAGTAACACTGTCTAAAGCCTGCTTGTTGTGGGACAAGGAGATTTTCACTTTCCAGGTACCACTGCAGTCTGAGATTGATTATACGTTCCATTGTTTTACACAAACAGCTTGTAAGGCTGATTGGTCTATAGCTGGATGTCATTGAACTATCTTTTCCTGGCTTTAGTAATGGTATCATAATTGCTTCTCTCCATGCCTGTGGCACTCTACCTGTGATCCAGCAAATGTTGTAGATCTGCAGTAGTTTTGCTTTAGCTGCAGTTCCCAAGTTCTTAATCATTTCATTGAACACTCCATCATTGCCTGGTGACTTTTTCATTTTTAATTTGGATATTGCCAGCTCTAGCTCTCTTTGTGTAATGGGTGTTTCCATGACTTCATGTGTGGTCTCTTCTTGTCTTGCATTTTGTTGTTTTAGACGGGTCTCTTGTCGTTTTTCTAGGCTAATTTCAATATTATTGTCATTTGCAAAGGAGTCTGCAAAGTAATTTGCTGCATGTTTACCTGTTAGAATGTTTCCATCCTTCTTCAGTGTAATTTTGGTGTTCCTTTCTGTACCCTCATCATTCAGCTGTTTTACAAGCTTCCACACTTTTCTTGTGTCTCGTTCAAGATTCAAGGACTCTGTTTTCTCTTTCCAGCTTCTCCGTCTGGCTTGTAGTTTAGCCCATTGAAATTTGGCTTTAGCATGCTGGTAGTTGTTGTGGTGTTCTTGGCAAGGGTTATTTTCTGCTTGCTTTCGAGATGTTTCCATGTCATTGTGCAGTTCCTCTAGTTCACTACTCCAATATGGTTTGTAGTGTTTCCGTGCCCCTCTAGGTATTGTTTCACTGGCAGCTTGTATTATTAGTCTACTGAATTCATCAACTATTTTGTTGATGTATCTGTCTGTATTTATATCTTTAGTCAGTACACTGGTGTAGTGTTGATACATTTTCCAGTCTGCCTTTTTGTAATTCCATCTGGAGAGAGTGCTGCTCTCCCTGATGGCCTCATTTTGCACCACTAAAAAGACTGGTCGGTGGTCGCTGCCTCCAAGTTGTTTCCCAACAATTCGTGTGATATTCCAATCCAGGTCTGGTGAATGGAAAGCAAGGTCTGGTGTAGATGTGGTATGCCATGATCTGGAGTAGAATGTTGGTGGATCTGTTGCCTGGTTTAATAGTATAAGCCCATTGTCATCCTGCCAATTTTCAAGCTCTTCACCTCTCTTGTCCATATGTTCATAGCCCCAGCTCTGTGAGTGGCTGTTAAAGTCTCCACATACAATTATTCTTTCTTTTAATGTAATTGTGTCTAGTGCTAGTGGGCGGTCACTCGGACAGTAGTAGTTAAGTAGATGGAAGTCTGTATTTCCTGTCCTGAGGTGCAGTATTTGATATTCCGCCCCATCCATATACACTTCAATCTGACATGCATTAATGTTGTTCCTTACAAGAGTCAGTATTCCACCCTTTTGTCTATTTATTCTGTCAGATCGGTAGCACTGGTATCCCCTAATCTTCAAGGCTATGTCGTTGTTTAGATGGGTTTCCTTTCAAACAGCATATGCTTATTTGTTCTTCATGCAGGATATTTTCTAATTCTATCTTTTTACTGTACCCATCTCTTTTGCTGTTGATGCCTTCAGCATTCCAGTGCATTATTTTTAGTGGTCTTATTTTGGATTGGCCAGTAGCTCTATTCTCTCGAATAAATAGATAAACCAGATAACAAACTAATGTCTTCAGTAATCAAGAAAAGATGATGATTATATGTTGGACTTGTGATGAGGAGAGATAATAACCGAATAGCAAAGCAAGCTCACATGTGGGAAACAACAGGTAAGAGGAAAAGAGGCCGACCCAGAGAGACATTGAGAAGAATATTGATCAGAAAGGTAAGAGCAACAGGAATCGGCTCTCTCGATGAGATAGCACAGAACAGAGACAAATGGTGAGATTTGATTAAAGATCTTTAGAAGGATTAAAAACTGCTAGAATAAAAATTTAGATGAGAGAGAGAGAGAGAGAGAGAGAGAGAGAGAGAGAGAGAGTTAATATTGATACACAAATAGACACGACAGGGAAAGTGCGACTCTGAAAGAAATTTAAAAAAAAACCGATGTCAAAATTTAAAATGGCAGATTAGGAATAGTTGTATTGATTCAACGCACCTGTTGGTCGCATGATAGGGCAGTTAGGATCTCGAGGGCCGAACAGAAGCCAAACATAGAAAGGGTCTCATGAGGGTGGGAGAATTGGGGGGGGAGTGGAAGAGGAGACCGGTGATTAAAGGAAAGAGTGAAAGAGTTTAACTCCCTTGGATAGACAGTTCCAAAACGGGTTATGAGTCGGTTCTCCAAGGCAAACCGACTGTAGGTGTCAAAGGAGAAAGAATTACCAGTAACCTGGAAGTCCTCTGAGGTGTGATGGCCTGTAGGTTTGAAATGGGAAGGACACCGGAGTGCCGGAATCACGTTCGTTGTTAAACAAGTGTTCACGGACTCTGATCACCATAACGTCCACCTCTTTCCCCATTATACGTCTTATGACAGCGTTTGCAGATGATACCGTACATAAGATTACGGGATACGCATGTTTAGCCGTCATGGGTATCAAAAGGGCCTTCAGATAGAGAACTTGTCGAGTCTGTTGTACGAATGGACACGCACTGCATGATCTGTTGCAGCGTGTTGTGCCCCTCATGAAAAATGCTCAGGGTTACTGTTATTTCAGTATTTTGCTATAATAACTATTTTAATGTTAACTTAACAAACCAGTAGGTGTTACTATACAATCTATGCTCCCTAATTCTTGCATCAACGAGGAATCAATAGTCCATAACCCGTCACCTCAGTTGTTTGCCGGAACGAGCGAATGTGTAATTAACAAACCGACGCAAGTATTTGCTCTCAAATTTCTCTACCACAAACATATTATTAGCGAGGACAGATCGAAAGAGATGGGATTATTATCTGTCGATTTTTAGATTTCGTGTTATTCTTTTTAGTGGCTTGACTTGTCGATGTGTGAGTTCTGAAAGATGTCGATGAAAATTATTTGCTCGTTTAGACATGTATTGTTTGTATCATTTTGTAATTTATTTACACAACTTGGTTTGGTAACATCTTTGTTATTTTAAATTGGGGGTTAAGGCAAAGAAATGCAAATGAATGCATACAAATGCGAAGCTGCAGTAAAGCTGAATATGAGGAAAAATAAAAAAAATTTTAAAAATGGTATGTTAGAAACTTTTCGTGATAAGTGGACGACACAGACTAAACGACGTTTCGGCCTGCTGAAGGCCTATTGGGCCGAAACGTCGTTTAGTCTGTGTCGTCCAATTATCACGTAAAGCTTCTAATATACCATTTTTTTTGTATTTTTAAAATTTTCCCTTCTTTTAAATTGCCTCGGATATAATCTAATTCGTCCGAGTATTTGATCGTTGGTTGAAATATTGAAACTCAGCACACTGGGCAGACCCATAGTAAATGTCTTCGTGAAGTATGACGAATAATGCGTACACATTAATGGTCTCTATAGTTTGCTGGCTATACACACGCCAGATCTGTCTTCTTCTTTCCTTCCTCATTTACCTTTCAACATCGACGGGAGATATAACTTGCTGTCTTTTTGTTCTTTTGTTGGTTTTATCTGCTGTTATGTTTCCTAGTGCATCTAATGTTCCATCAATCTTTCTTTTTCGTAGACTGCCCTTGGGTCTATGAAGGCTCGTTGGGTTTTGTTTTGATCTTTCGGCCTTATCACGTGGCTACTGTCTGTTGTTTCTTTATGCACTCCATGACGGAAATTACTCCTTTTTCCTCAGTTCTTAAATTCTAATCTTATCTCTCAGGCTGTTTCCTGTCATTCATCTACCGCATTTCATTTCGGTGGTAATTATGTTTCCTTTTCATCTTGAGTCTAGAGTCCAGGTCAGGAATTGGTAACACAGCGTTGAGACGAAGCTTGTGTTTTGGTTTCCGTTTGGTTGCTATTGTTATTTCTTCCGCCAGATATTCCCTATCACTACATCCTACCTAACCTAGCTATTTTAGACTTCCTATTCTTAGATGTTTCTGTGGGGGACTGGTTGGTCTCGAGGAGGCAAGACGCCAGCCTCGAGACAGAGAGGTTGTGGGTTCAAGTCCCGGCTGCACCGGTTGGGATTTTTATTTATTATTTCTCTCTGCGACAACCACCTCTGGTCTCAGCAGCGAGGCCCGGCTTGAAACGTCAATTATTCATCAATGGAAAAAATATGAGTACCTCAGAAGTCGTAGTTGTCTGCCTGTGCGGCAAGGGACCCCTGTGCACACGGCTGCCAGTGAAAATTGGATTCACACGCAAAATTCTGTTCCTAGTTTCTAGGGACTTCGTCAGAAGTAAAAGCTGGCGAACGAAAAAAAAAATATTTCTTTGTTTCTCATTCTGTTTCTCACTTTGTTTCTCACTTTGTTTCTCCTTCTGTCGTGTATAAAGTTTGTTTGTGTGTGGCGATTTCTGTTGATGAGAATATGATAAGATAATAACAAAAATAAAATTTAAAAAAATGAATACAATATTTGTTAAAATAAGACGATCAACATTTTCAGGACGTGAACTTCCAGTCAATATGGCTGATAGGCGGCAGGAACCGTTAGAGGCTATATCTGAAAAGTGTTCCTTCTTGCAGTTTCCTCATATTTCATGTCTGGCTTGCTGCTGGAGCTACTGAGTTAAGTGCTCTGTGCACACCGAGAGCTGTGCGTTTCATCCGTTTTGATCGTGTTTCGATATTCCGATTGCTTACGATAAATGGTGATATCGTATGACAGGGAACAGATGGCTGTGTCCACCTTCTGTGCGGTTTCGTCTTATGTCATTTGAAGTGTGCGGATACTGCTATGATACGGACTGCAGTTACCTTTCTTTGTTGAGTTGAAATATTAAATAAGATGATTCCACTGGCTCGGGCGGTTGACCAATTATGGATTTTAATTCGTTTGCTGTGATACCGAGGCCTTCCATAACCATAACCATGTGATAGGAAAGCTATGTTATCAGCAAATTCTAATTCAAGTAACGACCAATTTAATCTCAGACCAGGTCTTCTATATTATATTAGACTGCAATATAGCGTATGGAGAAGAGTGCTATTAATTTATTTAAGTGAAGTTGGGAGCCGCGATAGCTCAGTGGTTAGTGAACTGGGCCACAAAGGACAAGAGGTAGGGTTCGATCACAACCGACGGCCCTGGTTCACTCAGAATTTAATGGGTACCGGATTTTTTCTGGGAAAGTAAAGCGGCACGGGCGTAATACCGACCACATTACCCCAACAATCATGTGCCGAAGGTCTGCACAATTATGGTAACTAACACCATATTCCCTATACGCCACTTGGCGTGACGGAGGTACTTTACTTTACTTACCGTGAGGTTTACCACAAACAAGATATCATATCTATTTCTTGAGCGTCACTTTCTGAATTTAGATTTTAAATATTTCTATTTCTGTATCGTGTCTTCGTGAATTTCGTTTCTTGACATCTTTTGATTAAGACACTTATTTTTGTGTGTATTTCTACATCGTGTCTTCCTTTTCTATCTAAATGTTTCCCTTGAGGAAGATACTGTGCAATCGATTTCTGACATCACAAATAATAAAAAAAAATTATTAAATGTTATGTAGAGCCAGTCCTAACATATGGATGTGAATCATGGACAGTAGGACAACAGACAAGAAAATCACTAGAGCATGTAGAAATGTTGTTTTACAGAAGAATATTGAGAATACCATGGACAGCTAAGAAGAGTAATGAAAACGTTCTGAAAGGAAAGACAAAACAAAAAGAGATCTAATTTCAAATATTAGGAAGAAACAATCATCATTTTTTGACCACGTAATGAGAAGGGAACAGCTGGATTATATAGTGACAACTAGAAAAATTGAGGGACGAAGAGATAGATGGAAGCAAAGAGAAAATATTTCAGACAGCTTAAGAGAATGGCTTAGTAGTAGGTCAACAACAGAAATGATAAATAACTGTCGAGATCGAGAGTTGTGGAGAGACATGATCACCTACGCCAGCAGGCATGGTACTTGATGATGATTAATTTCCGTTTCTTACTTTCTGTGTCAAAACTGTTTGTCACTGATACTTTAGTTCATTTCTATGTGTCTTTTCAGAAAGATCAAATAGGCATTCCAGTCTTGTGTGGGACATACATCACGTGAATATTGCCTTTAGCTAAGCATGTTACGTTTTGTATATGATGTCGCAAATTGGAACCACTTTCTTAAAATATCAATTTTAAGAATGTGTGGAATGTTATAATCTCATGATAGTTTCATCTATAAATGCTGGACATGTTCCAAGGCTGTAGCTAAAATGTCAAGTTTAGATTAAAGCAAACAGCCGTGACTAGGATCAGTAAACTTGTCTCAAAGTTTATTCACTTTTGGCCATAAAAAATATCATCATCATCATGTGCCATGAAAACCCTGTGGATCAGTGGGCCTGACTTGTTCATTCTGTGGCCGTGTGTGTTTGTCAAACATTGGTAGAATTAGCCACGAGAGAAGCTGTTCGACAAAAAGAAAGCCTAAAAAAAATACACAATAGCCTCCACTAGACCGTCTGACAAGACGAAAAGGACCATATATCATGTGACATACCGGTTGGCGTAGGCGATCATGTCCCTCCTCAATCTTCTATCTACAGTGCATTGTATCAGTCAGTTCTGTTATTGCCAGCTTTCCATGCCATGACACCAAGCCATCCAGTATTTTCTCTCTTTGTCGTCCGCGACCTCTCTTTCCTTTTATGTTGCCAGTTGTAACCAAGTATTCCAACTTTCCTCTTCTCATGATGTGTCCGAAAAATGTTGATTGTTTCTTTCTGATGTTTTTTAGGAGCTGCCTTTTTGTGTTGGCCTCTTTGAGAACTTCCTCATTGGTCTTTGTATCTGTCCAGGGAACTTTCAACATTCTTCTGAGAAATCCCATCTCTGTGGCCTCTAATCGTCTTTACACATCTTCTCAACGGGAGCAGCAATAGCTCAGTGGTTAGTGGACTGGACTATTAATGACAAGAGGTTGTGTACGATCCTGATCGACGGCTTCCGGGTTCACCCAGCCTTAAATGGGTACCAGATTATTTTCTGGGAAAGTAAAGCGGCACGGGCGTAATACTGACCACATTGCCCAAAAAATAATGTGCTGAAGGTCTGTAAAATATAGGGTCACTAACACCATATTCCCTATACGCCACTTAGCGTGACGGGTCACTAACACCATGTTCCCTATACGCCACTTGGCGTGACGGGTCACTAACACCATATTCTCTGTACGCCACTTGGCGTGACGGTTCACTAACACCATATTCCCTGTACGCCACTTGGCGTGACGGTTCACTAACACCATATTCCCTGTACGCCACTTGGCGTGACGGTTCACTAACACCATATTCCCTGTACGCCACTTAGCGTGACGGGTCACTAACACCATATTCCCTGTACGCCACTTGGCGTGACGGGGGCTCTTTACTGTTTTGTTTTAAAAATATATTCTCAATATCCCTGTAAGGTGCAGAAACATGGACATTAGACAAGAAAACAGACTATAAAACTGAAGCCTTCCAAATGTGGATTTATATAAGAGTTTGTAGAATTGGATGGAAAGAAAAAAAAAAAAGAAACGATGAAGTCTTAAAACATATAACATTAAAAGAAAACACAATTCAAACAAGACGTATGAGATTTTTGGGGCATGTTAAAAGATAAAGAGCCTACTAAAAGTAATATTGGATGGGAAAACACAAGGTATAAGAGGCAGAGGCAGATCACGACTAACATGGACGAGTAACATCAAAAGATGGACAAATCAGCCTATGACAATCTGCACCATCAAAGCATGAGACAGATTGGAATGGCGCTCCATGGTAGAAAACCTTCGATGCGGAGACGGCACTCGATGATGATGTTTCATTTGTGGAGCGATGACGCCTGTCAGGACCAGCGACTCATAGCTGACTGTTTGCACGGACAGTAAAACCACAACTATTGAGACCCTACTTCAATACTTCGCAGTGCTCGTAGTAACAAGCTAATTACATTGTACATGTGAACAAGAACCGAGGTAGGAGGCAGCACACACACACAAATGCCATATTGAAGAGATACATATGTTGGTCCGAAAGTTGCACATACCGCGGCTTGTTATAAACCTCAACACAAACACATCTGCGCCCACTCACGTTACAAATGTTTACTTTCATCCCAATGTGGCATTTTAATTATAATCTTGAGAACTTTGTAGCATTTATATGGATGAAGATGTCCTTAGTCAAGCACATTCCATGCATTTTGAAAACTGATATCTTATGTAAGTGGTTTCAGGTTGTAACCCTAAAACTAAACGTCTTTAGCTAAATTATATATTTTTTATGTATGAATGATATATTTTAATAGTCTATGTTCATATTTTAACTGTCTATGTTCATATTTTAATAGTCTATGCTCATATTTTAATAGTCTATGCTCATATTTTAATAGTCTATGTTCATATTTTAATAGTCTATGTTCATATTTTAATAGTCTATGTTCATATTTTAATAGTCTATGCTCATATTTTAATAGTCTATGTTCATATTTTAATAGTCTATGCTCATATTTTAATAGTCTATGTTCATATTTTAATAGTCTATGCTCATATTTTAATAGTCTATGTTCATATTTTAATAGTCTATGCTCATATTTTAATAGTCTATGCTCATATTTTAATAGTCTATGCTCATATTTTAATAGTCTATGTTCATATTTTAATAGTCTATGTTCATATTTTAATAGTCTATGCTCATATTTTAATAGTCTATGTTCATATTTTAATAGTCTATGTTCATATTTTAATAGTCTATGTTCATATTTTAATAGTCTATGTTCATATTTTAATAGTCTATGCTCATATTTTAATAGTCTATGTTCATATTTTAATAGTCTATGCTCATATTTTAATAGTCTATGTTCATATTTTAATAGTCTATGTTCATATTTTAATAGTCTATGTTCATATTTTAATAGTCTATGTTCATATTTTAATAGTCTATGTTCATATTTTAATAGTCTATGCTCATATTTTAATAGTCTATGTTCATATTTTAATAGTCTATGTTCATATTTTAATAGTCTATGTTCATATTTTAATAGTCTATGTTCATATTTTAATAGTCTATGTTCATATTTTAATAGTCTATGTTCATATTTTAATAGTCTATGTTCATATTTTAATAGTCTATGTTCATATTTTAATAGTCTATGTTCATATTTTAATAGTCTATGTTCATATTTTAATAGTCTATGCTCATATTTTAATAGTCTATGTTCATATTTTAATAGTCTATGCTCATATTTTAATAGTCTATGTTCATATTTTAATAGTCTATGTTCATATTTTAATAGTCTATGTTCATATTTTAATAGTCTATGTTCATATTTTAATAGTCTATGTTCATATTTTAATAGTCTATGCTCATATTTTAATAGTCTATGTTCATATTTTAATAGTCTATGCTCATATTTTAATAGTCTATGTTCATATTTTAATAGTCTATGCTCATATTTTAATAGTCTATGTTCATATTTTAATAGTCTATGTTCATATTTTAATAGTCTATGTTCATATTTTAATAGTCTATGCTCATATTTTAATAGTCTATGCTCATATTTTAATAGTCTATGCTCATATTTTAATAGTCTATGTTCATATTTTAATAGTCTATGTTCATATTTTAATAGTCTATGCTCATATTTTAATAGTCTATGTTCATATTTTAATAGTCTATGTTCATATTTTAATAGTCTATGTTCATAAAACACTAAAACTACAAAGGACAAGAGGTCGAGTTCGATCCTGATCGAATAGAAGATCGCCTAGTTGGGAGAACCACCCGACTGGACCACCGACGTTCGGACAACCTGTGTTCGATTCCCGCTGAGAGCAGTGTGAATTGTATTCGTGATTGGAAAAAAAAAATACCTCCACGGTCGACACAGTCGTTGGCAGAAATGGGTACCAGAGTATTATCCTGGGAAGGTGAGGAATGTCGCCTCGCATCGTGAGTTTCGATGCTTGAAGCGACACTATCCAGAAATCTCCGAACATTTCTGGATAGACGGCCGAGCACTTATGGGTGGAAACTCGCGTACTAAGACGCCGGTTCAAGTCTCGTACTTTACCTTTATCTTAAAATGTCGAAATTTTTGTGGTGAAAATATAAAATTGCGTCTCAGGTTTGCCTATCTTTGATCTTTTGTTACGAGCATTAACTATTAAAATATCGACCGTACATAAATATTGTAGGGATAGCTCAGTGGTTAGTGAACTGGACTACAAAGGACAAGGGGTAGGGTTCGATCCCAACCGATGGCTTCAGGGTTCACCCAGCCTTAAAATGGGTACCGGATTTTTTATGGGAAAGTAAAGCAGCGCGGGCGTAATACCGACCACATTACCCCAGAAATCATGTGCTGAAGTTCTTTAAAAATTGTGGTCACCAACACCATATTCCCTAAACGCCACTTGGCGTGACTCGGGTACTTTACTTTACTTTTTTTTTTATAAAACACCAAAGTAGTAGCCAATCAAATGAGCTTTCGTGCGTGCATTATTCATTTTTTAACTGCAAAAAAAATACGTTTTCATATCTTAAGCTACATCATCTTGTAATTAGTTTGAGTGTATATTAGAAGAAGCTTGTGTATTTTACCTTTGTGCAAGGACACATATGATATTACAAAACATTCATTTTTTTTTGGAATCCACAAGGAAAAAGACAAACGGGAAAACTAAAATATTCTTGGAAAAGACCTATGCTCCATAGGGAGCTGGGAAAGGTAGACAAAGAGGTAGAATAAGGACACATATGAATAAATCAACTAATGTATCAGTGACAAACAACCGAGACGCTCTTTTGTTGATGGACGATGAAGAGATATCGTTGATTGAACGCCACAGCAGTAGATGGGCACGATGATGATAATAGTGCCACCAATCAGAGTTTAAATCTGTCTCAGGCTGGATATAACGTTCTCAGACTCAATGCACTAGGAGAGGAAACTACAGCTTCTCTTGATACGAGGAGCCATGTTTATTACATGTTTTTGTGAAGTTGTAAATTTCTTCTTTGGGAGCCGTCTTCACATCTAAGGTTGGTTACCATGAAGTGACATTCATTTATTGGGTGCCGTCTCCACATCGAAGGTTGGCTACCATGAAGCGCCATTAATTTACTGGGTTCGTCTCCACATCGAAGGTTGGTTACCATGAAGTGCCATTACTTTACTGGGTTCGTCTCCACATCGAAGGTTGGTTACCATGAAGTGCCATTACTTTACTGGGTTCGTCTCCACATCGAAGGTTGGTTACCATGAAGTGCCATTACTTTACTGGGTTCGTCTCCACATCGAAGGTTGGTTACCATGAAGTGCCATTACTTTACTGGGTTCGTCTCCACATCGAAGGTTGGTTACCATGAAGCGACATTCATTTACTGGGTGCCGTCTCCACATCGAAGGTTGGCTACCATGAAGCGCCATTAATTTACTGGGTTTGTCTCCACATCGAAGGTTGGTTACCATGAAGCGACATTCATTTATTGGGTGCCGTCTCCACATCGAAGGTTGGCTACCATGGAGCGACATTCATTTATTGGGTGCCGTCTCCACATCGAAGGTTGGCTACCATGGAGCACTACTCATTTATTGGGTGCCGTCTCCACATCGAAGGTTGGCTACCATGGAGCGACATTCATTTATTGGGTGCCGTCTCCACATCGAAGGTTGGTTACCATGAAGCGACATTCATTTATTGGGTGCCGTCTCCACATCGAAGGTTGGCTACCATGGAGCGACATTCATTTACTGGGTGCCGTCTCCACATCGAAGGTTGGCTACCATGGAGCACTACTCATTTATTGGGTGCCGTCTCCACATCGAAGGTTGGCTACCATGGAGCACTACTCATTTATTGGGTGCCGTCTCCACATCGAAGGTTGGCTACCATGGAGCACTACTCATTTATTGGGTGCTGTCTCCACATCGAAGGTTGGTTACCATGAAGCGACATTCATTTATTGGGTGCCGTCTCCACATCGAAGGTTGGCTACCATGGAGCACTACTCATTTATTGGGTGCTGTCTCCACATCGAAAGTTGGCTACCATGAAGCGCTACTCATTTATTGGGTGCTGTCTCCACATCGAAGGTTGGTTACCATGAAGCGACATTCATTTATTGGGTGCCGTCTCCACATCGAAGGTTGGTTACCATGAAGCGACATTCATTTATTGGGTGCCGTCTCCACATCGAAGGTTGGCTACCATGGAGCACTACTCATTTATTGGGTGCTGTCTCCACATCGAAGGTTGGCTACCATGGAGCACTACTCATTTATTGGGTGCTGTCTCCACATCGAAAGTTGGTTACCATGAAGCGCTACTCATTTATTGGGTGCTGTCTCCACATCGAAGGTTGGCTACCATGGAGCACTACTCATCTATTGGGTGCTGTCTCCACATCGAAGGTTGGTTACCATGAAGCGACATTCATTTATTGGGTGCCGTCTCCACATCGAAGGTTGGCTACCATGGAGCACTACTCATTTATTGGGTGCTGTCTCCACATCGAAGGTTGGCTACCATGGAGCACTACTCATTTATTGGGTGCTGTCTCCACATCGAAAGTTGGCTACCATGAAGCGCTACTCATTTATTGGGTGCTGTCTCCACATCGAAGGTTGGTTACCATGAAGCGACATTCATTTATTGGGTGCCGTCTCCACATCGAAGGTTGGTTACCATGAAGCGACATTCATTTATTGGGTGCCGTCTCCACATCGAAGGTTGGCTACCATGGAGCACTACTCATTTATTGGGTGCTATCTCCACATCGAAGGTTGGTTACCATGAAGCGACATTACTTTACTGGGTTCGTCTCCACATCGAAGGTTGGTTACCATGAAGTGCCATTACTTTACTGGGTTCGTCTCCACATCGAAGGTTGGTTACCATGAAGCGCCATTACTTTACTGGGTTCGTCTCCACATCGAAGGTTGGTTACCATAAAGTGCCATTACTTTACTGGGTTCGTCTCCACATCGAAGGTTGGTTACCATGAAGTGCCATTACTTTACTGGGTTCGTCTCCACATCGAAGGTTGGTTACCATGAAGCGACATTCATTTACTGGGTGCCGTCTCCACATCGAAGGTTGGCTACCATGAAGCGCCATTAATTTACTGGGTTTGTCTCCACATCGAAGGTTGGTTACCATGAAGCGACATTCATTTATTGGGTGCCGTCTCCACATCGAAGGTTGGCTACCATGGAGCGACATTCATTTACTGGGTGCCGTCTCCACATCGAAGGTTGGCTACCATGGAGCACTACTCATTTATTGGGTGCCGTCTCCACATCGAAGGTTGGCTACCATGGAGCACTACTCATTTATTGGGTGCCGTCTCCACATCGAAGGTTGGCTACCATGGAGCACTACTCATTTATTGGGTGCTGTCTCCACATCGAAGGTTGGTTACCATGAAGCGACATTCATTTATTGGGTGCCGTCTCCACATCGAAGGTTGGCTACCATGGAGCACTACTCATTTATTGGGTGCTGTCTCCACATCGAAAGTTGGCTACCATGAAGCGCTACTCATTTATTGGGTGCTGTCTCCACATCGAAGGTTGGTTACCATGAAGCGACATTCATTTATTGGGTGCCGTATCCACATCGAAGGTTGGTTACCATGAAGCGACATTCATTTATTGGGTGCCGTCTCCACATCGAAGGTTGGCTACCATGGAGCACTACTCATTTATTGGGTGCTGTCTCCACATCGAAGGTTGGCTACCATGGAGCACTACTCATTTATTGGGTGCTGTCTCCACATCGAAAGTTGGTTACCATGAAGCGCTACTCATTTATTGGGTGCTGTCTCCACATCGAAGGTTGGCTACCATGGAGCACTACTCATTTATTGGGTGCTGTCTCCACATCGAAGGTTGGTTACCATGAAGCGACATTCATTTATTGGGTGCCGTCTCCACATCGAAGGTTGGCTACCATGGAGCACTACTCATTTATTGGGTGCTGTCTCCACATCGAAGGTTGGCTACCATGGAGCACTACTCATTTATTGGGTGCTGTCTCCACATCGAAAGTTGGCTACCATGAAGCGCTACTCATTTATTGGGTGCTGTCTCCACATCGAAGGTTGGTTACCATGAAGCGACATTCATTTATTGGGTGCCGTCTCCACATCGAAGGTTGGTTACCATGAAGCGACATTCATTTATTGGGTGCCGTCTCCACATCGAAGGTTGGCTACCATGGAGCACTACTCATTTATTGGGTGCTGTCTCCACATCGAAGGTTGGTTACCATGAAGCGACATTCATTTATTGGGTGCCGTCTCCACATCGAAGGTTGGCTACCATGGAGCACTACTCATTTATTGGGTGCTGTCTCCACATCGAAGGTTGGCTACCATGGAGCACTACTCATTTATTGGGTGCTGTCTCCACATCGAAAGTTGGCTACCATGAAGCGCTACTCATTTACTGGGTTCCGTCTCCACATCGAAGGTTGGTTATCATGAAGCGCTATTTTGCACTGTCTCTTGTCCTAATGGAGCACTTTGTCATAAGTTCACCTATCTACCTTTTAATATTATCAGACCACTTTAGTCTTCGTCTGCCTCTGTCTCGTCTACCTAGTAAAGACTTAAATATAAATATCTTGTCACGAATGTATCTTCGTCTGCCTCTTGTCTCCTCTACCTAGTAAAGACTTAAATATAAATATCTTGTCACGAATGTATCTTCGTCTGCCTCTGTCGCCTCTACCTAGTAACGACTTAAATATAAATATCTTGTCACGAATGTATCTTCGTCTGCCTCTGTCTCCTCTACCTAGTAAAGACTTAAATATAAATATCTTGTCACGAATGTATCTTCGTCTGCCTCTGTCTCGTCTACCTAGTAAAGACTTAAATATAAATATCTTGTCACGAATGTATCTTCGTCTGCCTCTGTCTCGTCTACCTAGTAAAGACTTAAATATAAATATCTTGTCACGAATGTATCTTCGTCTGCCTCTGAATCGTCTACCTAGTAAAGACTTAAATATAAATATCATGTCACGAATGTATCTTCGTCTGCCTCTGTCTCCTCTACCTAGTAAAGACTTAAATATAAATATCTTGTCACGAATGTATCTTCGTCTGCCTCTGTCTCGTCTACCTAGTAAAGACTTAAATATAAACATCTTGTAACGAATGTATCTTCGTCTCCGAGATGACTTTTATGAACATCTTGCTTCTCTTCACATTTTCCCTAAATTTATTTTCTTTTTAATATTGTGTTCTTTTTTTCTTAAATTTTCAACTGATCCAGAACTTCCTTATTTGTCTTCTTTTACTTTCTCCAAGTTATCTCTATTTTTCTATAAATCCACATCTAAAAGGCTTTGATTGTATATACTGTTCTCTTATGACCATTTACTCCAACAAAGACAAATATTGAGCGGATATAACATTCTACTTTGTGAGCTGTGCGTTTCATTCTTGTTTCGATATTCCGACTGCTTGCGATGAATGATGAAATATCATATGACGTGGAACAGATGGTTGTGTTCATTTCTGTGCGGTTTCGCCTTATGCCTTTTGGCATGTGTTGAGACTGCTATGATGGGGACTACATCTACCCTTCTTTCTTTGGGAGATGAGACGTTAATTTGGATGATTCCACTGGCACGGGTGGTTGAGCAATTATGGATTTTAATTCATTTGCAGTGATACCGGGGCCTTCCATAACCATAACAATGACATTCTAAATGTTGGTAGTTATATATTAACAACATTGGGCCGAAACGTCGTTTAATCTGTGTCGTACACTAATCAAGTAAAGCTTCTAACATACCATTTTAAAAATATTTTTTAAATTTTTCCTCAAATTCAACTTTACTGCAGCTTCTAATTTTTATTTGCATTTCTTTGCCTTAACCCCCTATATTAACAATAGCAGTTTCCATCTGAGAACGTTTTCACAATTTGAGGTGCTTGGTGGTGTAGAGGTTTAGATATATGTCTCTGGTATAAATGTACTCGGGTTCGATTTCTACTGAGGAAGGTGGGAATCTTTCACATCGAAACAGTCGCTTCTTCTTCGCTTTACCCTTCTCCAACGTTTGGGTCTCCCCGTGTGTTACCGGGGCCTCATTATGTGGGAAGTAAAGAATAGTGACACTGTGGACACCTTCCAGGCATGTCGTAAGAGGCGACTAAGGAGGTTGATCGATGGCTTGACAAGCTGTCATTGTAAAAAGCATTGTTATGGACACAGAACCATCGATTTTAGAAGCAGTGATCTCTGCAATATGTGCCATTTTGGCACGCAAGGTTTTATGTTTTTGAGATTGTAGTTCTGCCCTATGTGCCGTCTTCGGCTCGAAAGGACAATAGATAGGCAGGCAGGCAGGCGGGCAGGCAGGCAGGCAGGCAGGCAGGCAGATAGATAGAATGTTTGCGTAGTGAGATCCGATGTATTTATCTCTTAGCGGATAACTGCAGAAAAAACACGAGGTCCAGTTTTGTTCATAGAATCAGTTTTACTGCAGTCGGGGTATTCCCATATCCGCTACATTACTCGGCACAGCACTTCTCGAAGCGTATGCTGATTGATTGTTGTTGTCAGGTGTTGATTATAGATACATCTGCATTTCCCACCAAGCACTCTGGATCGAGGGAGCCGCGATAGCTCAGTGGTTAGTGAACTAGACTACAAAGGACAAGAGCTAGGGTTCGATCCTGATCGACGGGTTCCAGGTTCACCCAGCCTTTAATTGGTACCGGATTTTTTTCTGGGAAGATAAAGCGGCACGGGCGTAATGCCGACCACATTACCCTAAAAATCATTTGCCGAAGGTGTGTAAAAATGATGGTCACTAACACCATATTTCCTATACGCCACCTGGCGTAACGGGGCTCTTTCATTTTACTTTTACCCTATGTCGGCCATATCCCTTTGCCCCTGACTCCTCAGTCTCTCTATACACATCATTGTCCTAATTTAATAACAAAAGCAGCTTTAAAAAAAAATGAGGAAGATACTGTGCAATCCATTTTTGACAATAGCAACAAGAAAAAGAGTTCTTAAATGTTATGTAGAGCCAGTCTTAACATATGGATGTGAATCATGGACAATATGTAACCGTGAATGATAGCACATACATATTTAGATCATAATTAAGTGAGGACTAAACAGGACTAGACAAATTTAGCATAGGGATGACTAACCGCACTGACTGACATAAACTAAAGGTGCCAGATGGCTGGGGAATGACCACTGGTCGTAAACTTACTTTAGCTGTCGGTGAGGAATGTAGAACTAGAAACTAAATGCTAGTCACGACCACCATGACTGACCACTGGTCGTAAACTTACTTTAGCTGTCGGTGAGGAATGTAGAACTAGAAACTAAACGCTAGTCACGACCACCATGACTGACCACTGGTCGTAAACTTACTTTAGCTGTCGGTAAGGAATGTGGAATGCACGAAATAAGAGGCTAGTCACAAAGAGTGACAGATGGCCAGGGAAGGTCACTTAGAATGCAGAAAGAAGTAGAGCCAAATGTCACTTTTATCTGGATAAAGAATAGTTGGCGGGAAAAAAGGTTCACGGTCAGTCAAAACCGTATAAAAGTTAGAGGGCAGACTTGAGGGACAGACTTCCATTTTTACATCTCGACTAGGAACACACAGAGATAGCCACGCACTAGCGACCGATAGGAATTGAGATAGTCACAGAAGAACTTCAACTTAGAGAAGAGACGTAGAACTAGAGATACACATCGAGATAGCCATTGGAGAACGTTAGATACAGAAGACACAGACGAAAGAGAGCTAGATATAGAGAGACAGATAGAATATCCACTATACGAATAGTTGAGGTACAACACCGACGGTAGTCGAAGTACTTCAGCGGCCAAGACTTATTAGATCGAACAAGTATCTACAGAACAGAGATGCTAGGAAGGACAGCCTGATAGTATCTATATATATATATATATATATATATATATATATATGTAATATAATAAATGAGGACTGATTTTAACACGCAAAGTTTGTTGATTCTTGAATGTGCGGTGTCGTGTCATATACCAAGAATAGTCAGAACACGGTTATAAATAGGACAACAGACAAGAAAATCACTGGAGTCTGTAGAAAAGTCGTTTTACAGAAGAAATGTTGAGAATACCATGGACAGCCAAGAAGAGTAATGAAAATGTTCTGAAAGAGGTCAAAGCAAAAAGACAGCTAATTTCAATTTTAAAAATAAACAATAATCATTTTTTGGTCATGTAATGAGAAGAGAACAACTGGAAAATTGAGGGACGAAGAGATAAGAGGGAAGCAATGAGAAAAAATATCAGACAGCTTAAGAGAATAGCTTGGCAGAAGTTCAACAACAGAAATTACAAATAACTGTCGAGATCGATAGTTGTGGAGAGACATGATCACCTACACCAGCAGGCCCTGTACTTGATGATGATGATGATGTCCTAATTATTTTCCTCCTCATCTCTTATCTAATGAAGAACAAGCTTGGTGATGTCCTCTTTGTCTATAGTAAGACCTCAAGTAGTGCCAGAGCTACCAGAAAACCCATCGGCTATTTCATTGCCGTGTACACTAGTACGGCCTGGACAGTACACCCAGGTTAATGCGTCCACTTTTAGAGCCATCCAAGAGCAGCATAGACTCCTGCCGCATACACTGTCTGTCAACTTTCTGTAGCATACTTTGCGAGTCAATCATTAATACTAAAAAATAAAAAAAAGTAAATTACCCCTGTCACGCCAAGTGGCGTATAGGGAAATATGGTGTTAGTGACCCAATATTTTACAGACCTTCCTTCAGCTCATGATTTTTGGTGTAATGTGGTCGGTATTACGCCCGAGCTGCTTTACTTTACCAGAAAAAAATCCTGTACCCTTTTAAGGCTGGTTGAACTCGGAAGCCGTCGGTTGGGATCGAACCCTACCCCTTGTTCTTTGTAGTCCAGTTCACTAATCACTGAGGTATCGTGGCTCCATAGTCAGTCATTAATACCGTGCGATCTAAATTGTGTGTAACCAACCGAAGTCCCGTGTTCAGTCTGAGTACGCTACCGGACAATTTACCGTTAAACGATATCAAGAACATTATCAAGTACCGGGCCTACTGGCGTAGGTGATCATGTCTCTCCACAACTTTCGATCTCGACAGTTCCTTATCATATCTGTTATTGACCTTCTATCAACACATTCTCTTAAGCTGTCTAGTTTTTTCTCACTTTGCTTCCCTCTATCTCTTCGTCCCTCAATTTTCCCAGTTGTTACAATATATTCCAGATGTTCTCTTCTCATTACATGGCCAAAAAATGATGGTTGTTTCTTCCTAATATTGTAAATTTGCTCTCTTTTTGTTTTGGCCTCTTTCAGAACATTTTCATTACTCTTCTTAGCTGTCCATGGTATTCTCAACATTCTTTTGTAAAACCACATTTCTACAGACTCCAGTGATTTTCTTGACTATTGTCCATGATTCACATCCATATGTTAAGACTGGCTCTACATACCATTTAAGAACTTTTTTTCAACAAGAACAGACAAAAATAAAAAGGAAAAAAAATATCTACCTCAAGAAACACCCCACACCTCTCGAAAGTAAATAATAGGAGTACCACTGAACTCGGAGAATATCTGCCTGTATAGCGGGGTACACTTTATAATAGAGCTGATAGTGTAAAATATATGAATACGTGATATTCACCCACAATTCTGCCCCTCAAGACTTTGTTTCAAACATAAAGATGGCGTTCTCACAGAAACAAAGAAAAACGTCATAATATCTTACCTACAGGAAGTAACCAATCGAACCGTACATAACTCAATAAATGAAACAATAACAATGTTATTGATACGCCATATGTGTCAGTTACTGATATTTTACATGTTTTGCTTATTTAGCTACCCTCCAAAAAAAAATATAATAATAAAATGCAATGTTTCTTTTATGATTAACACGGTAAAAATGGGATATGCAGCAGGAAGCGTTTAGGCTCAGTGTGAAAAGTGTTCCTAGTTGCAGTTTCCTTATATTCCAGGCCCGGCTTGCTGCTGGAGCTACTGAGTTTAGTGCTCTGTGCACACCATTTGCTGTGTTTTTCATCCGGATCGTGTTTCGATATTCCGATTCTTCTTCTTCTTTCCTTCCTCATTTACCTTTCAGCGTCGAGGGAGATATAATTTGCGGTCTTTTGCTCTTCTGTTCGCCTCTGCTGCTGTTATGTTTCCTAGTGCTTCTAATATTCCATAAATATATCTTTTTCGTGGTCGACCCGTGGGTCTGGTTTTCTCACAACGTTTGTTGAAAGCTAGTTGTCTTGTGTTTTGTTCTTTCTGCCTTGTCACGTGGCCAAACCATCTTATCTGTTGTTTCCTTATATATTCTATGGCGGGGGCTATTGCTAGCTTTTTTCTCAGTTCTTCATTTCTGATCTTATCTCTCAGACTGTTTCCTGTCATTCGTCTAACACATTTCATCTCTGTAGAGGTTATTTTTCTTATTGTTCTTGCATCTAGGGTCCAGGTCTGGCATTGGTAGCACAACGTTGAGATGAAGATTGTATTGTATAGTGCTCGTTTTGCCTCCAGAGTTATTTCCTTGTTGGACAATAGTGGTGATAACTGTCCGATGATTTGACAAGCTTTGTTGCATCTTGATTCTATCTCTGCTGTTTGAGAATTATCGTTTGTCATTAGATTTCCTATGTACTTGAATTCCTCTACTTGTTTTAGTTGTCTGCCTTCTATAGTTATGTTGATGTTCTGTTTATTTTTGGCGACATTCATTACTTCTGTTTTGTTGATGTTGATTTTCAAGTTATATTTTGTGCCTGAGATGTTGAGTTTGTTTAAGTGTTCTTGTAGGTCTTCTATTGTTTCATGTATCAGTGCCTGATCGTCTGCAAATAGAAGCTATAATAGAATATTCCGATTGCTTACGATAAATGATGATATCGTAAGACGAAGGACAGTTCAGCTGCGTTCACTTTCGGTGCGGCTACGGGTTATGTCTTTCGGCGTGTGCTGTAGTTGCTATGATGGGGGAATGCGGTTGCTTTTTTTTTTTGTTTGAATCCTTCAATGAGATGAGTTTTAATTCGGATCAAACCAATGACACGGTCGGTTGAGCATTTATAGATTTTAATCCGTTTACAATGATACCGGGCTTTCGAATAAACATAACCATACGGTAAACTCAATGTGGTTTCAAAAAGTGGTATTTTCAATTTTAAAAAAACATTTGTGGTTAAATACTGAATATTCTCCTATTTGGCTGATATAGGGCTTGGCTAAATAAGCTACAAAGATAAGCACAACCATCATATATAGAAAATATTAAATACTATACTATCATATTTTTCCCATTTTTTTTTTCACTGATCTCCTCTCCTTTACTTTCTTGTGTCTTGTCCCTATTCCTCCACCTTCTTCTTCTACCTTTCAGCTCCATGTGGAGCATAGGTCTTCAACAAACACTTTCCAAGTCGTTCTGTTTTTTGCCATTCTTTTAAGATCATTCCATGTCTTCCCCATCATCTTCATCTCTGCGTCTATCTGTCTTCTCCAAGAATTCCTTGGTCTTCCTCTTTGTCTTTTCCCCTGGGGATTCCAAAAAAGGGTCTCTTGTGTAATACTCTCAGTTGGCTTCCGTAGCGTGTGTCCTATCGAGCACCATCGTCTTCGCTGTATCTCTTCATCCACTGGTATTTGACTGGTACATTTCCATAATTCTATGTTAGTGATTTTGTCCTGCCATTTCCATCCTTTTATTCTGCGTAAGCATCCATTAATGAAAGTCTGTATCTTCGTTCTTCTTCTTCTTTCCTTCCTCCATTACCGTTGGCGCCGAGGGGAGATACAATCTGCGATTGTCGTATCTGTAACTGTATCTTCGTGATTGTCAATTTTGTTGTTATCCATGTTTCACAGCCGTATAATAGGACCAACTTAACATTTGAGTTGAAAATGTTTATTTTTGTATGTAACCTAATTTCTTTGGATTTCCATATGTTTCCCAGTGCAATGAAAGCTCCTCTTGCTTTTGATATCCTTATTTTGGTATCATTTCTGTTTCTCCCTCTTTATCTATATTACTGCCCAGATATATATAAGATTGTACGTCTAGTAGAGGTATTTCTCCTAATTTTATTTGGTTATTGCCAACTGCATTAATTCTCATAATGTTGGTCTTATCTCTATTTATCTTCAGTCTTAGCTGCTGTGATCTCATTTTATCCGGCATCTGCTTATGGCTGTGTGATAGGAGAGCTATATCATCAGCAAAGTCTAAATCATCAAGTTGTTTGGTCAGTGACCACTGGATACCATTTCTGTTGTTTGAGTTATTTTCATAATGCAATCTATGGCCAGTAGAAAGAGAAATGGAGACAGAAGGCATCTCTGCCTTACTCCTGTTCTTATTTCAAATGCTTCTGTAAGCTGTCCTGTGAGGCAGTTCGAGTAGTTATTTAATTTGAGTTCTTAAGCTGTTTGAGTACTTATGCAGTTTGAGTACTTATACAGTTTGAATACTTCAGCTGTTTGAGTACTTATGCAGTTTGAGTACTTAAGGAGTTTGAGAACTTAAACAGTTTGAGTTTAATTACTTAAGGAGTTTGAGTACTAAAGGGGTTTGAGTACTTAAGGAGTTTGAGTACTTAAGCAGTTTGAGTACTTAAGGAGTTTGAGTACTTAAGCAGTTTGAATACTTAAAGAGTTTGAGTACTTAAGGAGTTTGAGTACTTAAGGAGTTTGAGTACTTAAGAATAAAGCAAATGTACTAATCGCCAATCAACCACTAATATCTTCAGTAATAAAGAAAAGACGATGGTCATATGTTGGACATGTGATGAAGAGAGATAATAACTGAATAATAAAGCAAGCCCTCATGTGGGAAACAACAGGTAAGGGGAAAAGAGGAAGAACTAGATAGACAGTGAGAAGAACATTGATGAGAGAGGCAAGAGCAGCAGAAATCGGCTCCCTCAGTGAGATAGAGCTGCTTGCACAGAACAGAGACAAATGGCGAGATTTGATAACATTTCTTTAAAAGAATTGAAAACTGCTAAAACAAAAATTTAGATAAGAGAAGGAGTATTTTGGTCTACGCCCTATAAGCCGGCTACGGCTCGAAAGGTCAGTAGATAGAAAGATAGAAATATACTAGGCTCAGGACATCTTCATACATAAAAGATGCACAATTTTCAAGATTGAAACTAAAAGTATCACTTTTAGATCAGAACAACAGCTGGGGCTCTTCCAAAGGTAACCGTCTACTTCAAGGGGTACCAGTTAAGACGTCTGAGAACCACTGAACATCAATGTTTACTTTTGAAACCTGCTATGTGCTTCAGATTGACGGGTAACCAAGTCTATAAATAACTTGTTTAATTCATTGTTAACTTCACCTGCCCCCTGTTTTCATAATGCCTTTGGCTAACTTAACTCCTCCCTTCATCCATCCTTTAAAGGACGTTAAGTTGGCGTAATTACGATGTGTCGTTAGTTTACGTTGGTTTTTATTTAAAAAATGACTGCGCCTTTCGGTCCGGCAAGTTGGACTCAAACACGGTATTTGTGTGCATGGGACGTGCTCTCTTACTCACTTAGTTAGACTGGATAGTTTATTTCTCTATGGAGTAGATTCTCGATCAGTTCTGGTTCACTAATCCTGCCGCAAACATTCAGCTATAAGTTGTTAAGCACTTTCAATCCATTCTTCTTTTCGGTCCGTGCTTTAAAATGCTTGAAACACAGATTCATTAAACGGAAAATTCATCAACTAATTAAGAGGAACTAACAACTAGAGGGTTTTTCATCTGTTTGTTAATCTGTTGAACATAGGGAACTCAAGATAGAAAAAGGAAAAGACTATGAATAAGACGAAGAAGAAGAGGAAACTGGAGATGATGAAGCAAGAGAAGAGGAAAAAGAAGAGGCAGCAGGAGAAGAGGAAAAAGAAGAAGAGGAAGCAGGAGAAGAGGAAAAGAAGAAGAGGAAGCAGGAGAAGAGGAAAAAGAAGAAGAGGAGGCAGGAGAAGAGGAAAAAGAAGAAGAGGAAACAGGAGAAGAGGAAAAAGAAGAAGAGGAGGCAGGAGAAGAGGAGGCAGGAGAAGAGGAAGCTGGAGAAGAGGAGGCAGGAGAAGAGGAAGCTGGAGAAGAGGAGGCAGGAGAAGAGGAAAAAGAAGAAGAGGAAACAGGAGAAGAGGAGGCAGGAGAAGAGGGGGCAGGAGAAGAGGAAACAGGAGAAGAGGAAAAAGAAGAAGAGGAAGCAGGAGAAGAGGAAAAAGAAGAAGAGGAAGCAGGAGAAGAGGAAAAGAAGAAGAGGAAGCAGGAGAAGGAAGCAGGAGAAGAGGAAAAGAAGTAGAGGAAGCAGGAGAAGAGGAAAAAGAAGAAGAGGAAGCAGGAGAAGAGGAAAAAGAAGAAGAGGAAGCAGGAGAAGAGGAAAAAGAAGAAGAGGAAGCAGGAGAAGAGGAAAAAGAAGAAGAGGAAGCAGGAGAAGAGGAAGCAGGAGATGTGGAAAAGGAAGAAAAAGAGGAAGCAGATGAAGATAAAAAGAAGAACAGGAAACAAGAGAAATGGGAAAAAAAGAAGAAAGAGGAAACAGGAGGAATGGAAGATGAAGAAGAGAAAAAAGAAGAAGAGGAAACTGAAGAAGAAGTAGGAGAAGAGGAAAAAGAAGAAGAAAAAGAGGAAGCAGGAGATGAGGAAAAAAGAAGAAGCTAGAGAAGAGGACGCAGGAGGAGAGAAAAAAAAGAAAAGGAACAATGAAGAGGAGGAAAAAGGAAAAATGGGAAAGAAGATGAATAAGAAGGAATACATTATCCGGAGGATGTGAGTGTGTATATGTGTGTGTGTTTGAGCGCGTATGAGTGAGTGTGCTTATGATTATGCGAGTGTTTGTATACTTTAGTATTTGTGTATGTATGTTTATGATTGCGTGTGTTTTACGTATGTATGTTTGTGTGTATGTTTGTATGTGAGTGTATTGACGTGTACGTATTCCTAAAAAAGTAAAGTACCCCCGTCACGCCAAGTGGCGTATAGGGAATACGGTGTTAGTTACCATAAATTTTACAGACCTTCGGCGCATGATTTTTGGGGTGATGTGGTCGGTATTACGCCCGAGCACAAGAACGCTTGAATTTCATTTTCTACGGGCATTGAAATTCATTTATAACATAAATTTGACTCCCATCGAAAATTGTATTACCTCCCTTCATCCATCCTTTAAAGGACGTTAATTGATTGTATTGAGATGAGATGCGTTGCTTGAGAAAAGTAACAAACAACACAAGAAGAGATAGAATACCAAATGAAACCATAAGAAAAATAGTAGGAACAAAACCCTGCCAAGAATATATAGAACAACAACAACTTAAATGGTTTGGCCACCTGGTCAGAATGAATCCTTACCAATCACCATCAAGGGCGTTCTTCTCGAGAATGCATGGAAAAAGATCAAGAGGAAGACCCAGAAGAAGATGGATAGATGCAGTGATAGAGATATGTAACAACAAAGGAAAATCACTAATTCAGACAATTCGAGCAGCTCAAGAACGACAAATGATATAACCACGACACCTTTTAGGTATCAGTGAGAAAGAGAAAAGAAGAAGATGGATAGATGCAGTGACAGAGACATGTAACAACAAAGGAAAATCACTAATTCAGACAATTCGAGCAGCTCAAGAACGACAAATGATATAACCACGACACCTTTTAGGTATCAGTGAAAGAGAAAAGAGGAAGATGGATAGATGCAGTGACAGAGACATGTAACAACAAAGGAAAATCACTAATTCAGACAATTCGAGCAGCTCAAGAACGACAAATGATATAACAACGACACCTTTTAGGTATCAGTGAAAGAGAAAAGAAGAAGATGGATAGATGCAGTGACAGAGACATGCAACAACAAAGGAAAATCACTAATTCAGACAATTCGAGTAGCTCAAGAACGACAAATGATATAAACCACGACACCTTTTAGGTATCAGTGAAAGAGAAAAGAAGAAGATGGATAGATGCAGTGACAGAGACATGTAACAACAAAGGAAAATCACTAATTCAGACAATTCGAGCAGCTCAAGAACGACACATGATATAAACCACGACACCTTTTAGGTATCAGTGAGAAAGAGAAAAGAGGAAGATGGATAGATGCAGTGACAGAGACATGTATCAACAAAGGAAAATCACTAATTCAGACAATTCGAGCAGCTCAAGAACGACAAATGATATAAACCACGACACCTTTTAGGTATCAGTGAGAAAGAGAAAAGAGGAAGATGGATAGATGCAGTGACAGAGACATGTAACAACAAAGGAAAATCACTAATTCAGACAATTCGAGCAGCTCAAGAACGACAAATGATATAAACCACGACACCTTTTAGGTATCAGTGAGAAAGAGAAAAGAGGAAGAAGAAGAAGATTACGCCCGTGCCGCTTTACTTTCCCAGAAAAAAATCCGGTACCCATTAATGGCTGGATGAACCGGCAGCCGTTGGTTGCGATCGAACCCTACCTCTCGTCCTTTGTAGTCCAGTTCACTAACCACTGAATCATCGCGGCTCCCTGTACGTATTCATGATTTGTGTTAAATGTCCCCCCCCCCCTTTCTTTTAAAAGCTTTAAGATAACCACCCCGCCCCTACCCCAGAATTCTATTCATGTTCCTACCAAGAGTTAACGTTCTTTCTTTCTCTTCCCCCCCCTCTCTCTCTCTCTCTCTCTCTCTCTCTCTCTCTCTCTCTCTCTCTTTCTATCTGTTCAGATCTTCAGATCCAATATTAACCGTTCTTGATTTCCACTCGTTAAAAAGAAAAGAAAAAAATCAGCACTCCGTGTGTAAATCACAGATGCTGATAAACTGGAGCAACATATCAGAACATGGCTGACAGGATATCAGATACGAATATTTTTTTTTTGGGTGCTTGAATTTACAGCAAACTGGGAGATTCGCTTTCTGCTCTTTGTTTGATATTCCTATCAGTTGTGGATTTCCTCAAAACGCGCTTGTGATTTCCGGTCAAGATGGCGTCTTTTTACCGTGGTGATTTATTTGTTGGGTCAAAGTGGGACGGGAAACAACAACATTTATCTTGATCTACAAGGAAACATTCATTGTTTGCTTTATCACATTGTCACGGTTGGTTGTTTTAGTATCAAAATGATATATTAGTTATACTCTCAAAAATGTAGAAACAGGAAGGATTGAAGATGTTCTTATGGAACCAAATCCCACTCATTCCTGAGACTGACTATTGAGTTATTGAGATATTTGCAGGTCATCATCGTTGTGGGAGCCGCGATAGCTCAGTGGTTAGTGAACTGGACTACAAAGGAGAAGAGGTAGGGTTCGATCCTAATCGACGGATTCCGGTTCACCCAGCCTTTAATGGGTACCGGATTTTTTTCTGGGAAAGTAAAGCGGCACGGGCGTAATACCGACCACATTACCCCATAAATCATGTGCCGAAGGTGTGTAAAATTGATGGTCACTAACACAATATTCACTACACGCCACTTGGCGTGACGGGGGTACTTTACTTTTTTATATATAATAGGACTGACTTAACACTGGAGTTGGAAATGTTTATTTTTGTATTTAACCTAATTTCTTTGGACTTCCATATGTTTCCCAGTGCAACAAAAGCTCCTCTTGCTTTTGATATTCAAGTCTCGTACTTTACCCGTATTGTTACCTTTACGTTTATTTTTACCTTATATATATGATTGTCACTACTGGTATGAAATAACATAATTCTTAACATCATCATCATCATCATCATCATCATCATCATCATCATCATCATCATCATCATCATCGAGTGCCTTCTCCGCAACGAAGGTTGGCTACCATGGGTCGCCATTCTTCTCTGTTTCTTGCTTTGATGGTGCAGGCTTTATTACTTTACTTTTTTATCATTGCACTCCGGACATGCCCATAGGTGCTCAGATCACCCCCTCAGCAAGTCTCGAAGTGTCCAGCGACTGACGACTCCAGTTCTGTGTTGGTTGATAAGTCTTCTTACACGCAGTCTTTTGGGCTTCACCTGAAAACTTACTGTCGACATGATTGATGTGGTCGCCGACGATCGATGCTGTGGGTGGTCTAGACTCACGTGCACTCACTCAGTCGCACGGTCCTGAACCCGTTTCCACGTTATAGACTGACCAACTCCAGTCAATTAGTTCTACGGTAGGTGGATGCACCGTAGGGGTTTCATTTCCGTACTTTAATTGAACTGTTCAAACTTGTGACGCTGAACAAAAATATGAAGAGTCTCGAACAATTATTTGTTATGCTATTGATACTTTAGTCCAAAAACGTTTTTGAGAATAAATATTTCAAAATTGGAATAATCTGAATAATAGAAAATAAAGAATCGCAAAATGTTACATTATCTCAATATTCATGTATGGTGCAGAGGCATGGACAAGAAAACAAAACAGAAAATTGAAGCCTTTGAAATGTGGATTTATAGAAGAATAGGTAGAATTGGATGGAAACAAAAGATAACAAACGATGACGTTTTTAAAACAACTAAAAATGAAAAGAGAACTACTAAACACAATTAGAGCAAGACAAATGACATTTTTGAGCATGGTAAAAGACACAACAGCCTAATAAAAGTAATATTGGAAGGGAAAATTCAAGGTAAAAGAGGCAGAGACTAACATGGGCGAGTAACATCAAAAGATGGTCTAGTCAACCTATGACGTCCTGCACCATCAAAGCAAGAGACAGAGTGGAATGGCGATCCATGGTAGCCAACCTTCAATGCGGAGACGGTACTCAATGATGATGAATGATGGGGCTAATCTGACCCTTTCTGGTGTAAAATAACCCTAATTTAATCACAAAATATTATAAA